>JANQAP020000135.1:2814269-2841823 GCA_026874005.2 Erythroxylum coriaceum
ACCACAATTTATGCATTTCACTACCAATTGAGAACATAAAAATACAACTCTTACCAATTAAGCTTCTAATTCTTCAAGTCTTGAAAACTTCACAATTCTCTACTCTTCACTACCACATACGACCATATCATCAACTTGAGGGAGTGAGGTTTAGGTTAGTATTTTTTTTAAGGAACCAAAAGATGAGAGAGCAAGGTAAAAGGGAGTGAAAAAGAGTGATCACTCCCTATTCTAGCCTCAACATGGGTAACGGGATGTTACAAGAGAGGAGGTTAAGGAGAGCAAAGCGCGCAAGAAAATCTTCAAACAAATATGGCAGAAGAAGGAGAACAAGGAGGGGCCGAGAGAACATTAATGGATTTTATGTGGCCCAAATTTCGTCCACAAGGAGTTGCAAGGCCTATAGTCATAGCAAACAATTTTGAAATCAAGCCGGCACTCCTGAACAAACTCCAGAACAATGTTCATTTCTATGGGTTATCAATTGAAGATCTTAATGCCCACCTAGCAAATTTTTTGGAGATATACAACACTTTTAGATTCCAAGGGATGTCTGATGATGCTGTGAGGCTCAGACTATTTCCATTCACTTTGAGTGATTGAGCCAAGGCATGGTATAACTCACTTAGTGCATCTCAGATTACTATATAGGAGTAAGTAGCCCAAGCTTTCCTTGCTAAGTACTTCCCATTGACAAAGACTACACCGATCATCAAGGAAATTACAAACTTTCAGCAAAATGATGGATAGTCATTATATGAAGCTTGGGAAAGGTTCAAAGAGTTTCAAAGAAGTTGCCCACACCACAACCTTTTACTACAGACATTATATAATGGTGTAAATTAGACTACAAGAGGGACAATAGATGCAGTTGCTAGAAGGTCGTTGATGAGGAAAACTATTGAGGCTACTCATGATCTTTTGGAGGAGTTGACAAGTAATAGTTGCATGTGGTAAAAAAAAAGGAGTAGGCAAGGCACAAAGGAGCAAAAACACATGATTCCAATTGATTATATCATAGCCTTGCAAGCTCAAATTATCACCCTCACTAAGAAATTGAACAATATGCAAGGCGCTTCTTCATCCACAGTCAAAGCCATGCAGGTCCAATGTGAGTTATATGGCTAGGATAACCATTGCATAGCATAATGCTTCTTATTAAGATTTAGTAGGACAAAACAGGTAAATTACTTAGGCCAACCACATCGAGGTAACAATCCATACTCTAACACTTATAACTTGGGGTGGAAAAACCATACAGTATGTTCAATTTGAGGAAAGTGGAATAAAGACATATGTTATGCACTACATCTTTTGAATATGATTCTGCAACCTGAAATGGTTTCTTTTAAAACTACCAAGTCTTAGTTGTCGTAAATAAGCATGCCTAGAAGGGTTTGCAGCTGCTTCTGTGGAGCTTTGATGTCTCTTGATATTGACACTCCGGTGTCTCCTGTTACTGAGACATAAGTCTCTCCTATTCTACGATACCAATCATAGGTATCTCCTGTTTTGGTCCCATTAGCCACTTCTGTAAAAAGATTAGTAGGCTAAATTGTTTTGTGTTCTGATATATGTTCAATTATGATATAATCAAGTTATGTTATGACATAATCAAGTTCTGATCTGATACTTACAGTTCTGTTTTGTTAATATGATATTTTGTTAGAATACTTGTAAGTTTTGTTTTGAAGCAAGTCTATCATGTTCTAATATGTTATATTCTATTCTGATGCAAATAATATTGGATTGTTCCTTAATTTGAACAATTAAAGGTTATATGTGATTTGACATGATTCAGTGCATATGAATGCTAGACGATTGTTAGAAACAATCATCAAATTATATCTTGTTTAGTTATTCCCCATTAAGTTATATGCTTAGCATAGTGGTTTGCCTCAGTGTAGGTTTTGCTAAGAAGATCTAAGGCTGGGACAACCACAGTGGCCAAAGAAGGATGTGTTTTATTTTGGAAGATGTATATTTGTGTTTAAGTTTAAGCTGTATTTTAATGTAATGAGTCAAGTTGTATTTTGTGTTTTCTTTAATGCTTTGTAATAACCTTAATACAGGATGGATTTGGAACTTATGGCATGTATTTAGAATAGTACAATATGTTTGATATGTTTTGTTTACAACAACATCTAGTGATATGTAATGTATGTTTGCTTGAGGTTTTGGAAGTGTTTGGATTGTTTGGCATGTTTTAATTCTATTTTATGTGGCATTTACATATCCTCCTATGGGGTATGTGGGTGTTACATTGTTTGATATTAGAGTATGGTTTAGGCGATTCTAATTTAACCAGTGCTTAACTATTGCTTATACTTGGATATAAGAGTTGTGATTGATATGGGTTGCCCATATTTTGGTTTTAGATTTGAGTATGGAAAGATCTTATGAAGCCATTGACGAGGTTGCAGAGAGTAATAATTCTACGTGATCTCGTCCATCTATATCGGGTCCCTTTGGGGTCAATCGAGGTGAAGATAAAGTGCCACCTCCTCCACCTCCAGCTCAGAGAGAGGCTTTGATTAAGTTGTCGCAAGACATGATGATGTTATTACATTGTATGACCATACCCAAAGCTCCGATTGATTAGTTGCAGAAAGTATAGAGTTGAGGATTTTATTAGCACATCTCTAGAGTAATCTGAAAAAGTGAAAATTTTGTTAGAAAAAGTGAAGTGGGTGTTAGATGAAATTAGTTGCCCACCTGAACGGATGGTGCACTATGTTGTCTCCCTTCTTCAAGGAGCAACCTATGAATGGTGGAAGTTTGTTCTAAGATATCCTCAGTTACAAGAGCTTTTGTCTTGGGATTTCTTTTCCCAAGAGTTTAAACCCAATTATATGTCGAAGCCAATAAAAAGGAGCAGTGGAAGCAATTTTTGAGCCTGAAGTAGAGAAACTTGTTTGTTGCTGAGTGTGACAGAGAATTTAATTGACTCAGCAAGTATGCACTTGAACCTATATTTACTTAGGTGTTCCGGCGTCATCAGTTTAAAGATGGTTTAAATGATTCGATCAAAGAGCATCTGGCAACAATTACTCTCTTGTAGCAAGTGAGTTACCATTAGCTGGTATAAGCTGCTATGAAGATAGAGAAGCAAGAAATGGTTAGGAGAGAAAGGGGTCAACGAAGAGGTTTTATTAAAAGAGGCCAGTCCTTGGGTAAAAGAAGTCATGAAGGTGTCTCCACTGCTCAAGAATTTACTCAAAGATCTGTAGCTAGGGGAAAGCGACAAGACTTTCCCTTATTGGCTGATTCTCCCCATCTTCTGTAGGTCGAGATTTTGGTGTTCTAGAGTGCCCTCATTGCTCTAAACATCATTGGGGTACTTGTTGGAGAGCTACGGGTGCATGTTATCGATGTGGTAACACTAAGCATTTGATAGCCAATTGTCCTATGAGGTAGCCTTAGGCATCACAAGCTAGTAGAGAGGTTTCTCATGCATCTGCTAGAAATAGAGGATGTGGTAGAGGTTATGGAAGATATGGACATATTAGATCTAATCCAAGTACTATATCAGAACTGTTGATCAACCTGTTGTGTCATTTGTTACAGCTAGAACTTATGCTTTAAAAGCTCGTGAGGATCAGGATGCACCTAAAGTCATTGCACGTACTGCTTTTCTCTTTAATTCTGAAATGTATGATTTGATTGATCTGGATCCACTCATTCTTATATCTGTGTTGGAGAAATTTTTAAGAAAATGATGCTTATAGATCAGTTAGAGTATGATATTCATGTAACCAGTCCTCTGGGTAGTAGTGTGTTACTTAATAGGGTTCATAGAAAATGTCCTATTATGATCCAAGGAAGTCATTATGCAGCAGATATGATTAAATTGCCTTTTTATGAATTTGATTTGATTTTAGGTATGAATTGGTTATCCAAGCATCAGGCAGTGGTTGACTATAATGCTAAGATAGTTATGTTTAGGAAACCTGATTAATTTGAAATAATAATGCATGGCATCCGTACTGGTTCCCTAATTAATGTGGTATTTGTTATGCAAGTTTGAAAGTTCTTTAGGAAGTGGTTAAAGCTTATTTAGCTTTTGTGATTGATTCTAAGAAAGAGAGTGTTAAACTGCAAGATATTCTAGTGGTGAGTGAATTTCCAGATGTGTTTCCTGAAGAGCTACCCAGACTCCCTGCTGAAAGGGAAATAGAGTTGTCTATTAAAGTTATGCCTGGCATTACTCCTATATCCAGAGCACCGTACAAGATGGCTCCTACTGAATTGAAGGAGTTGAAGGTTCAGTTGTAAAAGCTACTAGATAAGAGGTTCATTCCACCCAGTATCTCATTATGGGGAGCACCGATTTTATTTGTTAAGAAGAAAGATAGTACTCTCCGAATGTGCATTGATTATAGGCAACTGAAGAGAGTCACCGTGAAGAATAAGTATCCGTTGGTAAGGATAGAAGATATGTTTGATCAGTTGAAAGATGCAGGAGTATTTTCAAAGGTAGATTTGTGATTAGGGTACTATCAACTTTGGGTAAAGGATGTGGATGTTTCGAAGACTACATTCAGGACCTGTTATAGACATTATGAATTCTTGGTAATGCCATTCTGATTAACTAATGCTCTAGTTGCATTCATAGATATGATGAATAGAGTATTTAGGCCCTATTTAGACCAATTTGTAGTGATGTTTATAAATTATAGCCTAGTTTATACCAAGAATAAGCATGATCATGTTGAGCATCTATAGGTTATGTTATAAACCCTACAAAAAAAGCAGTTGTATGCTAAACTATGTACGTGTGATTTCTAGTTTCAGGAGGTATCTTTTCTAGTACATGTTTTTTCTTCTCAAGGGATTATAGTTGATCCCAGTAAGATTGAAGCAATTGTTAACTAGAAGCCACCACGGAGTGTGACAAAAGTGAGAAGTTTTCTGGGTTTGGCGAGTTACTATCGCTAGTTTGTGAAGGGATTCTTAGTGATAACATTCCTTTTAACTAAACTGCTACAAAAAAGAGTGAAGTATGAATGGTCTACTAGATGTCAAACTAGTTTTGATCAACTAAAAAGAATGCTTACTGAAGCTCTTATATTTGCTCAACCCACTTCTAGTAAAGAATATGTTATGTTTAGTGATGCATCTAGAAATGGTTTGGGTTGTGTTTTGATTCAGGATGGAAAGGTAGTTGCTTATGCCTCTAAGCAACTGAAGCCTCACTAATAGAACTACCCTACATATGATCTTGAACTTGCAGTAGTAGTGTTTGCATTGAAAATATGGCAACACTATTTGTATGGTGAAAAGTGTAGGATTTTTACTGATCATAAAAGTTTGAAGTACCTGCTTACTCAGAAGGAGCTTAATCTGAGACAATGACATTTATTGAAACTATTTAAAGATTATGATTGCATTGTAGATTACCATCCGAGTAAGGCTAATGTTGTGGCTGATGCCTTAAGTCAGAAGACTATTTCAGCATTATCAGTGCAGCAGAGTGAAGGAATACTTGTATCTAATAAGGCTTTAATAGCTCAGTTGAAAGCTAGGCTTACCTTGAGGTAAGAAATTTGTGATGCTTAGAAAGTTGATGATAAATAGCAACAACTTATTTTGGTAACTCAGGAAAGCAAACAACCAGATTTTTTTGTAAAAGGAGATGGTGATCTATATTATAAAGATCAATTGTATATGCTAACTAATGATGAATTAAAGAGAAAGTTATTGTTTGAGGCGCATAATACTATCTTTATAATGCATCCTGATGGAAATAAGATGTTTCAAGATCTAAAGCAGCATTACTGATGATCAGATATGAAACTTGATGTAATGGATTATGTATCTAAATGTTTGATATGTCAGCAAGTTAAAGTTGAGCACCAAGTTCCATATAGTTTGGTACATCCTATTTCGATTCCTCAATGGAAATGGGATAACGTTTTCATGGATTTTTTCACTGCACTTCCTCTCACTCAAAGGAAGCATGATGCTGTATAGGTGATTGTTGATAAGTTCACCAAGTCTGCTCACTTTCTGCCTGTTCGTCCTAATTATTCATTAGATATGCTTGCAGACCTATATGTGAATGATATAGTAATGTTACATGGGGTGCCGCTATCTCTTATTTCTTATCGTGATCCTCGATTTACTTCAAGATTATGGAAAAGTATGTAAAAGTCTTTGGGCACTCAAGTCAAGTTTAGTACCGCTTTCCATCCCCAGACAGATGGACAATCTAAACTGGTTAGTCAGATATTGGAAGATATGCTTCAGGGTTGTATGTTAGGATTCCCAGGAAGTTGAGATAACTATCTTTCTCTAAAGGAGTTTGCTTACAACAACAGTTATCATATCAGTATTGGCATGGCGCCTTATGAAGCTCTATATGGTAGGAGTTGTAGAACTTTGGGATGTTGGACTGAATTAAGTGAAAACAAGATGATCAAGCCTGATATTATGAGAGATACTGAAGAGAATGTTCAAGTTATCCAATAAAGATTGAAAGTTTTCAATAATAGGTAAAAGTTTTATGCCGATTTAAAAAGAAAAGATATTGAGTATCAGGTAGGTGATAAGGTATTCCTGAAATTATCACCATGGAAACACACATTTTGATTTAGGAAGAAAGGTAAGCTTGGCCCATGTTATGTTGGTCCTTATGAGATTCTTAAGAGATTTAGACAAATAGCTTATTAATTAGCTCTTCCTGAAGAATTATCCAAGTTGTATGATATGTTTCATGTTTCCATGTTAAGAAAATATCAGTTTAATGATACACATAAGATTCCTGTGCAAGAAATTTAAGTACAACTGGATTTGAATTATAAAGAAGGGCCTGTGTCTATTTTAGCCAGAGAAGTTTGACAACTTAGAAATAAGCAAATACTTCTGGCTAAAGTACTCTGGCAATACTATAGACTCGAGGAAACAACTTGGGAACTAGAATCGACTATGAAAACTTAGTGCCCTCAGTTGTTCTCATCAGGAATAAATTTCAAGGATAAAATTCTTTTAAGGGGGAGAGAATTGTAAGGCCTTAAATTATACCCTAGTTGAAATGTTTCATATTCATAAAAGTATATGTATTAGATATTATGATATGATGGTGAATTGTATATGTTTTGAATTTTGGCCTAATTTTGACTTTTAGTTAATGGATCATACTTAGTGAGCTGGAATTAATTAATACCATTAAAGAATTGAGGTATTAAAAATGGACATTTGGATTAGGAAAATGTCTAGTGGTAAGATAAGTTGGTACATGAAAATTAGTATGATTAAGCCTGTACTTTGAATGACATTTGGTAACATTGGTTGTGTAACAAGTGGCCTAATAGAATTGTGACGTTTGGCAGTCACACATGAATACATGTAGATGGCTTCATTAAAGGACAAGTAGCTTACGTTAATATGTGACATGTGGCTTGATTAAATTAAGAACACTTAGCATCTAAAGAGTTATGTAGGTGGTGAATCATTCTTCATTCTTAATGTTTCAGCCTTCTAGCTTCACTTTGCTCCTCTCCACCGAAACTCTCTCTTACAGTCACTACTTCTAGATTTTTGCTTCAATTTGGATTATCAGCACTTAAAATCCTTGCTAGATACTGCATCAAGGAAGTAAACTACATTATCTTCTATACTATTTTCTTGGTACTAAGATTTGCACTTTGATTTTAGATGTGTGTTGGTTACTTGGAAGGGCTACATTAGTTGGTTCTTTGAAGTTGAAATATGAAGTTAAATAAGTAAGGGAATTCTAAACTTGACAGCATGTATTAATATAAGTCTTATGATAATTGAATTGGCATGAAATATGTGTTATGATGTTAATAACTGAGTGCTAGAAAAACAATTCGTTTTCAGCAAATTTTGTTTTGGTTTTGATGCATAAAAGACAATGAATTGTGAGCTATCAATTGAATAAGTTTGATCTAGATTTGAAGATGATTTTAATAAGAAATTGAAGTATAAATAGTGTGTAATGGAGGTATAAATAATGGACTATTATAAAGGTGTTTTGAATTTGGTATCAAGGTGTAAAAATATGGAAGTGTGTAGGAAAAAAGGAGGCCAAGATCGTGGCACCCCTCCCACGACCATGGGCAGATACAGTAGCTTCTATCACGATCGTGGTCAAGGTTTAGACATGGTAAATTACTTTTTGTGCACTTATTGAATCATATGATAACAAGTCACTCTAAATTGGTTTAATTGAACTTAATTGAGGTTGAAAATGAACCTAGATGATGTTAAATTAATTGAGTAAAAGTTAATTTAGTTATGGATTGTTAATTGAGGTAATTACTTAAAGAATGTGTGGTTAGTGAATAATGTGTCTAATGTTGAAGTGTATGGTATGTTCACAGATGAATGTGTCCTTATGAATACAAATGTGTTTCAAAGGGTTTATGCAATGTGAATTGAATATGGTTGTTTGCGAATTGGAAATTTGTGTAATTATATGTAATTTGTAAATACATAATGCATTTAATGATACATTATTGCAAATGTTATGTGTATAAGGTATTTTAAGATTTTGGACGTGCATGTATATGTTCAATTTGAGGAAAGTGGAATAAAGACATATGTTACGTACTACTTTTTTTGCATATGATTCTGAAACTTGAAATGGTTTGTTTTAAAACTGCCAAGTCTTAGACGTGGGTAAATAGGCATGCTTAAAAGGATCTACAGCCGCTCTTATGATACTACAGTGTCTCCTGATATTGACACTTCGGTGTCTCCTGATATTGACAGTCTGGTATCTCTTGTTACTGAGACATAAGTCTCTCTTGTACTGTGATAACAATCATAGGTATCTCCTATTTTAGTCTTGTTACCCACTTCTGTAAAAACATTAGCAAGCTAACTTGTTTTGTGTTGTGATATAAGCTAAGTTCAGTTCTGATACAACTAAATTTTGTTAAGATATAATCAAGTTCTGTTCTGACACAATCAAGTTCTGATTTGATACTTACAGTTCTGTTTTGTTAATATGATATTTTGTTCGGATACTTGTAAGTTTTGTTCTGAAGCAAGTATATCCTGTTCTGATATGTTATATTCTATTTTGATGCAAATAATATTGGATTATTTTTTAAATTGAACAATTAAAGGTTGTATGTGATTTGACATGATTCAATACATGTGAATGCTAGATGATTGTTAGAAACAGTCGTCAGATTATATCTTGTTTAGTTATTCCCCACTAAGCTATATGCTTAGCAAGGTGGTTTTGCCTCCGTGTAAGTTCTGATAAGAAGATCTAAGGCTAGGACAATCATAGTGGCCAAAGAAGGATGTGTTTTTGTTTCGGAAGATGTATATTTGTGTTTAAGTTTAAGCTTATTTCAATGTAATAAGTCATGTTGTATTTTGTGCTTTGTTTAATGCTTTGTAATAACCTTGATACAGGATGGATTTGGAACTTATGGCATGTATTTATAATAGTACAATATGTTTGATATGTTTTGTTTACAACAACATCTAATGATATGTAATGGATGTTTGCTTAAGTTTTTGGAAGTGTTTGGATTGTTTAGAATGTTTTAATTCTATTTTGTGTGGCATTTGCGTATCCTCCTAGGGGGTATGTGGGTGTTACAGAGCTTGAGCGAAATACTAACCTTCAAACACTTGAGAGAATTGAGTGAAACCGTGAGGAAGATTTATTTTACATTTATACTTATCTTTGGATGATGATACCATAAGTTGAGTTTGCTTATGTACAACAATGAAAAGTAGTCATGATATGTGAAGTAGCTTGATATTTGGGTTGACCAAACTTTGAGGGATTGCATGTTTTGATCTTTGTGAAAATGAAGTGATGGAATTGATGGTTGTGTTTGATTTTACTTAAGGACAAGCAAAGATTTAAGTGTGGGGAAGTTGGTAATTGTGCATTAGTTTGTGTTTTTCTAAGTATTTGACATGTATTTCTTACATAATAGGTTATAATTGTTGTGTTTTAGGACTTATTTTGTATGTTTTTGTTTAGTTTGATCTTCACAGTTGTTCTTTTATGTTTGATATTGATTTACGGTAAGAATTGATCATTTTGATGTTGGAATAGAGGGTGGCCACCTTTGTGATTGAGCTAGGAACTAAGAGAGGAGAACAGAAGTGGAGTAGTTATAAGATAAGAACCCACGATAGTGGTATTCATGCTAATTCCCACAATCATAGGATCCCTAACCTGAAGAGACTCGCAGGTTTCACTTATTTTTATGTTCTTGTGACTGTATAATGGCATAAATCCCTAAGGTCGAAGGGCGTTGTCATGAGAACTTGCCTCTTTGAGCTAAAAAACATATTTAGAGCCTAGAGAGAAGAAGAGAATCAAGATTTCCATTCTAAATTGGGCAAAGAGCACATTAATTCCAGTTTTTCCTGATTTGGCCAAAGAAGAGGAGGAGGTTGCGTCATCTAGTTCTTATTTCATTTTTCTCTTATAGAATCTTTATTATAGATTTTCCGGTTCTTGGGGATGTTAATGACATTATGAGTGGCTGAGTTATTTGTAGGGATTTACTTATTGAACTCCTACTTTGTTCATTTTATATTTATTAAAATTGGTTCTCAAACAAAGCAACCTGAATTAAAGTAGTGTCTAAACACAATCTCTGAGGGATCGATATCTGTTCTTTACTATAAGTTACACCCTGTATACTTGCAGTTTTGAGGATAAAACTAGTGAATTGGTTTTGCAATCAACAGGTTACTTAAATAGGTTATCATTTCAAATGAATACAGGCACCACTCTTTAACTTTTACCTTTGTACTTAGTTTAAAGTTGATGGAGTGAATTTATTCCATGCTTTGTTAGTCATTCCCTTCTTTTTTTTGTAAGATAATTTAAAATGCATAAAAAGAATCCAATTATAACTTGTTGCATAACCAAATTATATAGAAATTATCATAGTTCGTATCAAGTATCCATTTTTAAAATAAATGAAGAAAATTAAATTCCACTTAATCATTAAAGATCATAACTATTTTCCTAAATAATAAAATCAAAATAACAGTCAAACTTATAACGAATCATCTTGATCATTATTCTACAAATAATTTCCTATAGTTTCTCCTATTAAGATAATTATAACGAAATTGATAAGTATAACAATTAATTTTCTACCACCAAACTTAAATTGAAAATTGTCCTCAATGTACACAACATGAAAGAATAATGAAAAAAATTTAGAGCAATGAATGAAGGTGAGGATAATTGCACTCCCTTGCTATGAAAGGCACTATAGATGCAGTATGAGAGGTACAAAATGTGAGGATAACTTTTAAACACACTTATATCTATGACCTTACTTGCTTTTAGTTATTAAAAAAGCAACCAAAACCAAATCATGAAAAAATATACTGAAAAGTAATGCTAACAATCCTAAATCTACCAAATTAAAACAAAATATTTATATCATTAGATTGCCTCCTAATAAGCACTTCTTTATGAGTATTTTAGCTAGAATTAGACTATAACTATTCATTAAAGAAAATTTGTGAAAATGACCCAACTAACACTCTCGAAGTGCTTCAATCACTAGCCACTAACCACAAATGACCTCCCATCTATATCTTCAACTTTAATGGCTCCATATTGTTGCATTTTTTTATCATGAGTGGTCCCATCGTGAATTGATTTTTCATAGAAATAATTAAAAATTAAAAATTCCCCACTTTAAACTCTCTTCATATGATATTTTTTTTATGGAATCCTTTATCGTATCCTTTGTACATTCAATAATATTCAAAAGAATCTCTTTGAAATTCATCAAACTTATTAAATTTAAGGTTGATTTTCTTTACTACCCATAAAACCCTATGTTCAATCTTAACTAGAAGATGATAAAACTTACCAAACACCAATAAGGGGACATTCCCAAAGTGATATTAAAAGTTGTCATATCATGCAAAAGAGCATCATCTAAGTTCTTATGCTTAATTCTTCTTGAATGTATTAACCATTTTTTCCAATATTTATCGAAATTCTTAGATAAATGCTTCAACTTAGCCACATATTTAAGGATGATTAATATATGCTATATGTACATTACTTTTAGAAGTATTTTCATATAATATTGCATGCATTTTAAAATGTTTTAGAGGAATTGGTACTCGAAATAAGAAATATTTTATTGTAAGTCTTATTTCTAGCTTTTTAAAGAAAAAAACATATTTGGAGAAGAATTGGATTGAATTAGATTAACTTCAGAAGATTTGGAAGAAATCCCCAAAACATAACACATACACTTCACTATGATAGGGTCATATTGTAGTGAAGTTATTCCAAAAGAGGTTAGAGATAATTAGTTAAGCTAGCTGAAGGAGAGGGGATAGAGAATGTAGTTATTGTAGAGTCATAGGAGCTTACTATATACTCAAGAGAGGAGACCACTAATTTAACTATTGTTTATAGCATCATGGACGATTATATGATGATACACAGATACTAGTCACCGAGTCATCTATTGAGAGCCTCATTGACATGATATCTTTTCATTAGCTAAAGGACCAGTGGGTAATAGTACCCTACATACCACCATAAATACTTCTACCTCTTTTATAGGACTAATTTTATTTTATACTTCTATTTTAAATTTCTATTATTACTTTATATTTGTATATATATTTTGGAACCTTTTCCTTTATCATATTTTTCCAAATGTCCCTTTAAATTCCAAACTCAATCTTGCCAAAATATTGTCATGAATGTCTATGTAACTAATTATGAGTACTGGTAAATAAGTGAGCTTAATTTGTTTTGTGATTTAAAGAATCAATATTTGATGTTCATTATGAAATTCCTTGTATTAAACGTACATGCATCAAGTTATTATGATTTTTTTGGAGCATTTTCAATACACCACATAAAAAATAAAAGATGCGAATATATGAGCATTGAATAAATTCACTTTGATAAATTCAAACTAAGTGAACATATTGAAGTTAAAAGTGGTGGTAATAGCCATTTGAGATAGTGACCTGGTTGAGTAATTAAGAGTATTCATGACAAGGTGTTTGCTCTCACACAAAAAGGCTAGGTGAATTTTCAAACAAGCTCATAATGCTCTTATTTTGTTTAATTTTATGTCTTATTAATATGAGCTATGAATATGAAAAAATTGATGCATTTTTTCTTACATGTGTCCATTTTGTGTATAAAATTGAATTTTGTGATTCAAGTGAAGTTTGAAAGGACATGAAGTGAATTTAATTAAATTATGAAATAATACAAGTATTTAGTTATATAGAATTTTGATGACCCTTATAATGAGATAAGTAAAGGAAAATCTTCATTGGTACATTTGATTTGTATAGAAAATTTTCATAATTCATTACTATTTGGACAGAAATCATGGAATTGATTTGCTTGAGGATAAGAAATTACATAGGTATGGGGGAGTTTGATGTGTGCTATGCATACAATACTTTTAGAATTATTTCATAACACTTTGGACTAATTTAGAGGATTTGATACTCAAAATAAGAAATATGTTGTTTTAGGTCTTATTTCTTACTCTTTAAGGAAAATGAGAGAATTTAAAAAAGAATTAGACCAACTTAGAGCAACTTTAGAAGAATTGAAAGGGGACCATAAAACATGTCACATACACGCCATTGTATTAGGGTCATATTCCAATATTTTAGCATTTGTTTCTCCTTTGTCACCCTAGACACCCTCGTGTTACCCTTTAGATTAAGAAACATAGATCTTTTACAAACCATTATAGGTCCTGTGTTGGTGGTGAAAATCTTTAAAAAAGTTATAAAAATGTGCTAAAAATAACACCACTAGTAACATAATCTTATATTGTAATGTGTTATTAAAGATTAGTTCAGATTTAAAAAAAAAGGAAGAAAATAATAGAGACATTTTTTACCACGAGATAGTTTGAAAGCATTGAAAAATCATTAGAAAGCCATTCTACATTGGTTATTGATCAAGAACTAGTCAATCTTAGGAAAAAGACAAAGATTCAACAAGACACATCAAAGATTTAAGATTCAAGACTCATGAATTTTTTTTTAATTCTTGATTTCTTGTTTTTATTTTATTATTTATTTTTTTAGTTCTGAACTAATTAGGATATAGATTAATATGGAATCTTATGATTTATGCGTTAAATTAATCTTTGGTTTAATGAATTCCTATTTTTCAAATCTATGCTTGTTTTTATAATTGATTGAATTAAAAGAAAAAAAAGTTAAATATTTAATTATTTAATTCATGCATTAAGATTCAAGAAATAAGATATACATCTAGGTCATAACTTAGATAAAGAGGGTTAAGAATGAGTTACTAGAGAGAGATCTAGAAGATCTACCTCGGTTTGAGTAAAACTTATCAAGAGGATTAATAGAGCAAATTAATTCATTCTTAGGTTATATTGATTTAAAAGGGATTTTAATTTACTAATATAAGGGAAGGGATTATATGTCTTAAGAGAGAATATAATTGTAACTTAGGAATCCATACTAGTCCAAAAAACTAAAGGTACTCATTAAATCATAGTGAAATCAAACATAGTGGAGCCTTAGAGAAAACCTTACCTAAATCTAGCTTATTCATAAATTACTTAATCCTAATCATTGCTTTATTTTTCATTTAGATTTATTTATTTTATTTTCTTCTTTAGTCATTCATAATCATTGGTCTAGCTAATTAATTTTGTGAATAGTTAGTTATTAACTGACAATCCTTTTATGATCAAACCATATTCATGAGTGTTAGCTATAGCTATGTCACGCACTTATAGTTATAATAACACAATCAATGGTAAGTAGTTAAATTCTTGAAAGTGCACTCATTCTTCGTTAAAATTTGCGCGAACATAAAATTCTAGAAGTGAATACCATTATAACTAATGATAGAATGTAGTACACCAAAATGGGAGAAACTATTCCTCTCTTAAATTTCATTACATTGGCGCCAATATTGTTGGAAAAATCCTATATTTTCACCTACTTTGATATATATTCTACTACCATAAAGATGTAGGTATTGTTGTAAGAAGAAGGAAATGGTCTCATAAAGCCTATATCCCATACATTAAATATCTCTACTTATAAAACCATATTTGAAGGAATCTCGTGTAATCTACCATTATTTTCTATTCTTTGGCATTGGTCATATGTTAGCATAAAACTCCTAACATCATTGAATATTGTAGGCCAATAAAACCTATATTACAAGACTTTAATAGTGATCTTATCAACACCACAATGGGCATTAAAGGGAAATGAGTGACATTGACGTAGAATTCGTCTTATCTACTCCTTAAATACACATTTGCTTATGACCCAATCAAAAAATCTTAAGAATATTAATTGATCTTCCTAATAGTAAAATTTAACTTTTGAGAGAAATTTCTTAATTTAATGATATAGAAGATCTGTTGTGACAACTCTAGATACAAGGAAGTTTATAAAATTTACAAACTAAGGGGCTTCATTATAGTGAACAACTTAAAGCCTCTCATTAAAAAATGGATCATTGATAGGTTGCTTATTTACATGGCCTCCTTACTCTTGTATCGATAGGCAATTTGCAGCAAAGTTCTCTGAACCTTTATTGTGTCTAATTTCAATGTCAATTTTTTCAAAATAGAATCCCAAGAATTAATCTTGGTTTATCATCCTTTTTAGATAATTGATATTTCAGTGATGAATGGTCAGTATAAAAATTCACTTTAGAATCTATAAGAGAAGATATAAATTTCTCAAAAATGAAGATTGTAGCTAAAAGTTCTTTTTAGTGGTAACAAAATTAGTTTAAGCTTAATTAAGAACCTTTCTATTATAATATATGACAAGAAGTTTCTTATCTTGTTCCTTTGCTTAAAATAATCCCCATTGTATAATCTCTAGCATTTAATATCAACTTAAAAGGGAGTTTTGAATTGGGTGTAGCTAATGGACTAAAAATGAGTTTGTCAATATTGAATTACCTCAAGGACATGATGTAGCTATAGCTAGGACTAGCAAATACGAGTCAATCCTATGAGGACAGTGATTACCAGTAGTTACTGTTATTCTATTATCTAATCTATGAATTGATTGTAAATTTTAATTAAAAGAAAATAAGCCTAAAGCAAGTAAAATAAATGGAGAGTAAGATTGAATCACAGAATTAAAGAAGCACCACGAAATTCACTGATATCAAAAGATTAGTATCTAATTTTCAAATCCCACTAAACCTTTAATAAATTGATCTTTTATTATGCAATTGTTTTATTGATTTATTGGATAGTGGAGATTCCTAACGTGTGCTAATATCTAACCTTGAGTCTACTAACAACTAATCCTAAGGTTTCAACCAAAATTACTAAGGTTAAAGTTTATAGGATTGCTTTACCAAATTGTGAATCCCTCTATTAGGTTTGAATCTAATCAGGAAAATCTATGTCATCTTATCTCTATGGCTGCAATCAACTCCATCCAATTATGGAAGATCTATTCATAAACAGATTTCTCAATCTCTATGTATGAAATCAGGTTATGATCTGATATTTTGGATTTATTAGAACATAAATAAAACACATAACTGAATCATAATATTTCAATCAAACCAATTGCATTAATAAAAGAAACAAATCATATTAAAGTATCAACATAGGGTTCATCTAACCTAAATACTAATAAGACATTTAGTTACACATGATTGAACACGAAATCAAACATAGATAAAAAGAAAAATGAATTGAGAAAATGGGTTCATAATTTTAAATCTTTCTAGTTGTCTTCTATCGAATATTCTTGCGATATAGAGGTTTGATCTTGTAATTCAATGGATATTTGGTTGAATTCTCCATGTTTTTTTGCTTCTCCAGATCAAATATGTGTTTTCATTCTTCTCTGGATCAAAATTGCCCCTTGAGCTACCTATAAGAGTTTCAAAACACCTTTATATGTCTCCTCCTTCAATTTTCCTTGAAAAACTTCTTTTATACTAAAATCTTTAAAAATCATGAATCTGTACCACTTGGGGGGTACGGACTAGTGCACGGCCGGTCTTTTGTGCTTTGAATCTTCATTTTATACCATGTTTTCTTTCAAATTCTTCTCTTATTAGTCCGTAAAGGAAATTATACTATGTAAATACACTTGGAGTGGATTAAGTACCAAATACGATCAATGCATACTTTATCAAGCAAAAATACATCAAATATGAGGTATAAAGATTATCATTTATACATCTATCAAACATCTCCACTCCGCTACACTTAGCTTTTAACTATCCTCAGGAAAAACATCAAAATCAAAGTTATAGACCTAAATATTTACTCATTTCCCATATTTCCTGAGAATATATAATAATAAGCAAAGATGAATAACTTTCAAAAACCATAGCCAAAAATCAACATTCAATGCTTCTACTCATGATTAATCAACATTATGTTTAGAAATTAAGCAATGTAAAGGTAAACTTGGAAAACGTGTGTTTAAATAAGATATATTCATGGGTACACTCAAATACCATTCATAATCATAACATTCCATAACTTTGCATATCATTTCATTTCTTCACCACTAGGATTCGCATGCATAATCATAAATCAAAGGACTTTTAAGGTTGTAATATGGGCAAGGGTAAGGTGAGATATATTTAGATAGTGTGGTATAAAAGCCATCAGTTAGTGAAACAAGAAAAACACTTAATATAACATCAAGCCTAAAAACCAACATTCATTCAACACTAGATGCCATCAGTTATGATGAATGCAAAAATTACGTTTCATAGCTCAAATTCAATATCCCACATCACAAACCACATAAAGCATAACTAAATAGAAGGGATCACTCGTAAAAGTTGATGATATCAATACATTGAATCTATAAGGAGTGATCCTTCAAAGCCACATCTACCTCATATACATTATAAACAAATCACCCATTTAATACAACTTTGGGATGAGAAATAATCATGAATAACTTTACAAAAAAATGTATTTTCTCCTTGATATTTTTATTCAAACATTTTTTCTTTCTTTTCTTTTCTTTTTTCTTTTCCTTTTCCTTTTTCCTTTTTCTTTTGCTTTTGCTTGTCTCTTTTTCTTTCTTTTTCTTTTCATTTGAAAATTAAAAGAAGCTATATCAATATGGGAATTTCATTGATAAGATAAAAAATAACATCCCAATAATTATAAAAATCCCACATATATGCGCACCCCCACACTTATACTCTTGCATGCCCACAATAATTAAAAATCAACAAATACTCCACTAGCTTTAAAGCTTGCATAGGACATTTGGTTATGTTTAAAGTATGTAATGTGGTTAGCATAAAAAGCAAGGTTAATAAAGTTCAAAGAGGTTTAACAATGAGAAAATTCTCATCAAGGGTAGGCTATTTGGATAATGTAGTTTATACACAAAAAGAATGCCTATATCGTTTCCATATTAATGTGTGTGATACAAATGTGTCTTCAATAGAAAATCAAAGCAAAGTCAGGATGTACATGTCATGAAGGTCACACTTAAAAAAAAGACAATGAGACTAATATGGATGTGTCAGTCTAATAAGGCTCAAAATCTCACTAGTTTTTATCTACCATTAGTCACTACTTTTCTAAAGATAATGCATATTGTCCAATCACAAGAGTAAATGCACATGCTAAGTTACTATGGATTCTTCTAGTCAATTCACTCTTTAATCATGACTTTATAATCCTATAACTAATAGAAAAAGAGAAATTGTTTTTTTTAGCTAATTCTCTCTCTCTTTTAGTTGAAAACTTAAAAACACATAAAAATAAACAAAATTAAATGCAAACATGTATATAAGAAAGAAATATGGAAATGTAAAGAAAAGAAATAAACTTCCATTGGATTGCCTCCCAAAAAGTTTCTTTGTTTAGTGTCACTGGCTTGACTTTGTTTCCTTATTACATGACAAAATTGTGACCTTCGGGTGTCATATACACCTCCTCCACTTTAAGTTCTTCATGATAGGGCCTAAGTGGATGATCATTCACATATATTGGCTTCCCTATCTTCAAATTTCCAATCTCTATTGAGTTCATGCACTCTGGAAATATCTCGATGGTCTCTTTACCTTTTTCTTCTTCATTTACTTTCTCCAATATGTTATGTAAAGGTGAAGGGTTAATCTAAAAATAATTATAGACTCAGTACTCAGCTTTGAGCTAAATGATGTATCATTTTCTGCTTCGATCTCCTTCTCCACTTCTTCTTCTTCACATACAATTCCTTGAGTAGTTTTGTCAAGATGCTCAAGCTCCTATCACTTTGTAAGGTCTCTGCACTAGTGTCCCTTGGATACTCCTCAGGTTGATATGGTTGCTTGTTATGTCTAGTTTCTATTGCTTTTAATTGCCTTCATATCTTGATTTTTTCTTTAATTCATTAACTTATTATGTGCCATGTGCAGGATGGATGACTCGAAACCCTAAACCTAGAGAGGAGTGTGGTAGCAGAAAGACATTACACTACCACATATTGCAACATTCTCTCATTGGAGAGGGACACACATAAACTCTTTCAGGGACTAAACAGATAGAGAGAAAGAAGGCAGAGTAATAGAGAAGAGCTTTGGATGAGAAGATAGAAGAGAGAAAGAGCAGTGAAAGGAAGCAAAGGTAGACGTAGGGTGAGCAATCGACCATTGGGGTGAGAACAAAATAGAAGCTGAAGGTGAGAGCCAATGCAGGAAGCTTAAGAGTAGCCAGGGATCACCGCAATTTCCTCATCTGAACACTCCTTTGCTCATTTTGTTTATTATTTATCTATTGTTTTACTGAACTTACTCCTCTGTTAGTTGATGAACTCATGCTTTATTAGCTTTTGATAGTTTACTTTAGTTATTCACTTGGTTTATTACTTTAATACTTCTTTTTTACTGATCAAGATGGGATTTGAAGCATTTAAATATGATGACCCTTGTTATTTACATGATGAGATGATCTCTTTTTCTGGAGGATTAATTTAGCTATTTTAGTTAAATTTGTATGATTGAAGGACTGTGTTGTTATCTTATGTGTTGTTATAGTTTTTGAACTGAATGGATGTAATAGCATGATCAAACTTTGCATCATTTTGGTATTAAACGAAGGATCGAGAGAAGAAGTTTAATATGGAACGAGAAACTATAGACGCTTAAGTTAACTAAAATTTATTAACTTAAGTTGTAATTATTAGTCAGTTTTAATAAATAATTTGGATGATAAACTTATTGAATATCAAAGTTAGATTAGTTTGTTATTTGAATTGATCTTAGAGCCCAACTATTAATTGTAGTAAGACAACTATCCAATCATTTTTCCTTATTCATACATAGGAGATTAAAATAGTGAAATCAATTCTCAAGAGTTTTCCACTTCGATTAATCTATTCGTTTTTGCTCCTAGATAATTCCATTTACTTTTTAGTTTAAGTTTGTGATTTCCTTTAATGCCTTTACTTAACAAATTGGGATATAGTGTTTAGGATTGGATTTATTTTTTTATTTTTGTTCAAGGTTAATTTAAGTGAACCAATTTTACCTCCGTGAGAGGTGACCCTGGGTAATCATTACAACTACCTCGTATACTTTGAGTAAGATAGCCTAGGTATTTTTAAAACTTAATTGCGCACAAGTTTTTGGCACCGTTGTTGGGGAGGTGATTAGTGTTTGTACCTAATTTAATTTTGATTGTTTTGTCAATTATTGTGTCTGTTCATGTATACAATTTCGCCATAGAATTTTATTAATTTTTTAGTAATTTTCTTATTAGTTCACAGTTGCTTTTATTTAGTTTATGCAAGGAAAGAGGTCTCAGGAAGGTGAACTTGTTCCCTTTATTAGCAACATACATCAGATAAGAGAACTTTCAAAGGACTTTGAAGACAATTTTGAGGGACCCAAACCAGAAGATCAAGAGATGGGTGAAAGACAACTAGTAACGAATGACTATGCCAGACTAGTAATCAGTACTGCCACTTCGTGCATTCGACTGGGTGAGGCAGTTATAAACTATGAATTGAAGAGCATCCACTACAACATGCTATCTTTTTCTATGGGGTTCCCAATAAAGACTCTTTAAACCTTATTTGAGAATTGTACACCACTCTTCAGACATTCCCTTTGGATGGCCGAAATGAAGATCAACTCAGGATGAGGTATTTCCTATACACATTAAAGGATCGGGCCAAGGCATGACTGATGACCCTTCCACCCAGTTCATTGACTATATGGGAGGAGGAGTACAGCAAGTTCATATGAAAGTTCTATTCCCACCATAAGACTTCTAAGTTGCGGACAAAGATAGATAATTTCACTTAGATGAAAGGGAATGCTTCAAATTCTTGCTCATTCAGAGTCCACACCACCATTTTTACTCCATATGCAGAATCAATTCTTTTATGATGAATTGACGTAACAATGTTAGCACACGGTGGACAATGCACTAGGAGGAGTTGTGGGAGAGAAGACTGCCGAAGAAACATGTGATATCTTTGAAATGTTGGGGGCCAATTCTTAATAAAAGAGTGTGAGAGGGAGAAAAGATGGAGTTCATGAAGTGAGCTTGATAAGAGTAAATTGCATCATGTTTTGAGGCATGGTTTAATAGGTGTTTAGCTATTAATTCAATCATTTATTATATGTTTAGATTAAAATTGTGTTAATTTGTTAACTATTTATGTTTTAAGTGTTTTATAGGTTAGTATAAGTCTTTGAGCTTAAATATTATGTTTTTGAGATACCTTGATGTGTTTGCTAGTGTTTCAGGGATTAAAGAATGGAGGAGTTTCAGAGATATTTGGGCCTAAACAACAGCCCACAATCATGGCATGTCAGGCCATGATCGTGATAGAAGCTCCAAATTTGGCCCATAATTATGCCCTATGTGCCATGATCGTGACAAAAGGCTTAGATGTGAGCCATGATTATGGCCTATGTCAAGTAGACATGCAGACACTCATGAACTTCAAGTTTCGACAGATTTTTTGGACCTTTCAGACCTCGAAAAACCCTAAGGTTACCCAAAACACAAGAGTGTATAAAAACAACAAAAAGAGGTAGAGAAAATAGTTTTTACATCAGCCACTTTGAGAAACCCTAGAGAGATATTCGAGAGATAGAGGAAGAGAAGAAGGAAGAGAGAAGAGGAGAAGAAGCTAACTCAAAATACTTCCCAGATCAGGAGGTTTCCTGACGTCGCTACCTCCCTTTATCAATTTTAGATTGTATTTCCTGTTCTTTTCAGTTTTATTATTGTATAGAATTGGATTGAACAGTTGATGATATGATCTAGAATGTCGAGGATGTTCTAAACTCAGCTTCAGAATTTTATTCTTGAATTAACGAGAACTTGATTGTTTATATGTTTATTATTCAATAATTCTACTATTACATATATCGATAATAAAATGAGAGGATAAATCAAATGAAAAATGATTAAATTGGACTAATGAGAGTTAGGTGATTTAATAGAAACAGTAATTAAATAAGATCGATAATTTATATGGAGAGATCTTGTTTAGTTTTCCAATAGTTTATTACAGAACTTTATAAATAATTGGGGTTTTGGGTAGGTTGTGAATTGAGAGATTGCAACCTCCATAATCTAATTAGGGTTAATAGTTATTACTCTATAGAGAGTAATCACCCCTTGGATTGTTTAGAACTAACAGTCCAATAATTCATAATCAGTTAGTTTAGCGTTAAGGATAGGTAAAATTCCCTCTCTCAATTGGTAATTTCCTTCTGTTGATTTTTGGGTGTGTTACAAATTGCTTAATAATTAGTATTTTCTTGTTTGATTCTTAATTTGGTTGATTGAATTAAATTCTCGTATTAGTTTCGTTGCATCTTGAATTTCTGTTATTTATTTCTAGCCTTAGATTTTAGAATTAGATTAGTTCTCTCCTCGTGGGATCAACACCTTTAGTACTATGCTAATGAACTGTATGCTTGCAGATTATCGAGGGTTAATAATTAAAATTTACACATAACCAAACTCCAATCAAGTTTTTGGCACTGTTGTTAGGGAGGTGATTAGTTTAGTTCTTTAGTGTAAGGTGTTTTAGTTAGTTTTTAGTTTCTGTTCTTTTTTTCTATTTCTAAAACCATGCTCTTATATGAGCATAAGAGTTACAGGAAGTTTGAGTCATGTAGCTGAAACCTTAGAGCTAGATATCACTTGATTAGATCGATCAATTAGGAAAGTTCAGTGTGAAGAAGAAGAAGAAATAGCAAAAGCAACAATGACTAAGGATTTTCAATAAGATTCGAATCATGCAGCAAACCAAGGATATCAACAAAGAAACCTTATGGATTTCATAAGATCAAGGCTCAATGTGGCTAACCAAGGAGTAGCTAGACCACCCATACAAGCAAGTTCTTTTAAAATTAAACCAACCCTCCTAAACATGCCTCAACAGAATGTGCAATTTTATAGACTAATAAATGAAGATCCCAATGCACATCTAGTATATTTCCTTCAAATCTACAATACCTTTTGGTACCATTAGATGTCAGAGGATGCGGTAAAAATTAGGTTTTTCTCTTTTACCCTAAGAGATAGACCAAAGGCCTAGCATCAGTCTCTGAACCCAGCTAATGTCACCACTTGGGATCAACTAGTTTGTGCCTTATTAGACAAGTATTTTCCCTTTACCAAGACCACAAAGATTATTAAGGAGATTTCCAACTTCCAGCAAAGTAACGGGGAATTGATCTATTAAGCATGGGAATGAAACAAGGACTTATAACAAAAATGCACCCATCATAATACCTAAGGAGTTCTTGTTGTAAACATTTTATAATGGAGTAACCCAATATATGAGAGGCATGATTGATTTAGCTTCAGGAGGATCAACAATGAGAAAGACGATAGATGAAGCAGAAGAGCTGATAGAGGAGATGGCAAGTAATAGCTACCTATAGACCAACGAGCGGAGTACACAACCCACTACCTTTCGAGAACTAAAAGGAGTTGTAGCTGTTTTATCAAATGATAGAGATGTAGGCAAAAATTGATAACTTAACTCGATAATTTGAAGACTTCGTCCTTAGCATCGGTAAAAGTCGTGTAGCTGAAGTGTGAACTCTATAGGCAGATGGACCATGATACGGTGGATTGCTTTTTAATTAAGGATAATGATCCAGAGAAAGTTAGTTATATAGGAGCTCAATATGGACGAGGAGGGGGAAAAAATCCCTACTCCAACACATAAAACCCTGGGTGGAAGAATCACCCTAGCTTTTTTTGGACGAACAATGCTGGAGGACAATTCAGACCCCAAGGTTTCCAATAAGATAAACTAAACTTAATGGAATCCAATTTGGATAGGAATTAAGATAAAATTGGAGCCATAGAGGATGCACATAAGATGCTTGAAAGCAAGTTTGAGCAAGTCACTAAGAACCACATCTCTTCAATACACATTCTGGAGGTCTAAGAAGGTTAACTAGTAGAGGTAATTTTAACTTGGAATGTAGGAACCCTTCCAAGAAATACCGAATCTAATCCAAAGGAATGGATCATGGTCATTACTCAGACCTAGGAAAAGAAACTCAAACATATGGAAGAAGATGGAGACAATGAAGAAGGATAGGCAGATATGGAATTCCTTCCAAGTGAGCTCGTAATTAAGCCAATCGAAGAACCTTGACCTATATTTCTGTACCTTATTCTAGCTTAGCAGAAGTCAAATTCAAGTAAGGCTATGGAGAATTCTAAAGAGGCTAAATTAAAAAATGTTGAGGACATAACAGAATAACTACAAACGAGGCTCACATTAAAGGAATCAATTAAGAAAGTTAAGGAGCTCGTAGTGGAAGAAAACCCTAATATAGCACAAAAGAAAGAGGACTTAGGGAATTTTTACATTCCTTGCAGTATCAAAAGAGTTAAAATAGACAGGGTATTCACAAACTTGGGAGCAAGTATTAATATGATGTCCTATACCTTTAGTAAAAAATTGGCGTTAGAGGAGTTAGAACCCACTACGATGCTAGTGATGACGGCGGACAGAATAATTCATCGACCGAAGGATATTATTAAAGATGTGTAAGTACAGATCAATATATTTACCTTCCCTACAAATTTCTTTGTATTGGATATTGGAGAAGATGTGGAAACCCTATGGTCCTTAGATGACCATTCTTGGCTATTGCTAGCTAAATAATTGACATTGATGGAGGTGAACTAACTCTGAGGTTCAGAGAGCATCAAATAACCTTCACTGTGTCAAAGAATGACAATAGTTTTCTTTTACTTCCAGCTAACATCAAAGAAACCGAACCTCGAGGACAATGGGAAGATATTGAGGATCTTGGGAATGCATTTAGAAAGAAACGATCACGGAGGAGAAGGTGAAGGAAGGTGAAGTAGAGGGAAGGTGGAACCCAGGGTATGGTAGCTCCTGTGCAAATTGTATGATCATGATTGCACTACCATTGCATGATTCATTTGAACCATTTTGAGCACAAGATGAAAGTTGAGCTACCGATGTTAAAAGAAGAGCTACGTGGGAGGCAACCCATGGATTGTTAATTCCATGTTATTTCCTTTAATGTTTAAATAGTTTGAATTTTATAGTTAAGTTATCTCATTTCCAAATAATGTTGGGAAGGCATAGAACTTTGGCATGAGTTAGATGATCGAGGAAGTAAGCAAAAAAGAGGTCAAAGAGCTATAAAAGAGTTAGAAGGGATCTCGGGAATGTGTAAAAGAAGAAAAGAAGAAAACTAATTGGAAAATCGATGGAATTAATGCAAGCCATGTTCGTGGCCTAGCGGGTTACAATCGTGGCCTATAGTAAGGTAAAACTATCCACACTATATTTACCTAAAATGTTTACTATTTTACCCTTCGTTCAACTATATATTCATTTCATACTTCATTTTTTTTACTTACTTTCATTTTAACTTTATCGTTCTAAGTTTAAAACCTTCAAACACTCTCACTTATCTTTAACTAACCTCCAAATTTCCACTTTATTCTAACTTCCACCTATTTGTAGTCCATTATGTCCCATATTAAGTAGTCAGCGAAGTGCAACCAATCATTAGGAAGAAATCATGTCTCAGGCCGAGGGCGAAGGAACACAATGGCAGATTTCAGAGCACCCTTCCCAATCTACATAGAGGAGTAAGGTATTCCATTCCAATCCCTTCGTTTAACAAATAGTAACCCTAGAGTACTTTGATTTTGCTACGCTTGAAAGGTTAGAATTGCAAGATAGGGTAGAGAATTTAGCAGAAAGAATTTAGTGGAGTAAGTTTATTCACTTCTAATATCCTGTCTACCAAGAGCTCACCCTTGAATTCTTCACTTCCCTTCAATTCGAAACTGGTAACCCTAAGGAAATGTGGTTTAGGTTGCAGGGATAACCTTATGAGTTGAACCTTAAAATTATGTATGATATTTGTTGTTTCTCTGAATCTTCCATTATCGATCAACACGATGATTTTTATGCTTCCCACTATTAGAATGAGCTCACTAGGTTGGAGTGGTTTAATGCCAGGAATGCCCATAAAAACATTATTCGAAGCCATGAGCACTTATTATTACATAAATTCATGTGTTTAAATGGTTTTTGACAAACCAAAAACCAACAAGTGCTCAAAGAACAAACTTTTTTTGTTGTGGTGCATGGATCACAACATCCTAATGTGCACCTCCAAATATGTGCTTAATGTTATTGTTGCGACTCTACGTGAGAGGAGCAACATTTTAGGTATGGGTTACTTGATTTCTACCATTGCTGAGTACTATGGTCTGGATTATAGTGGTTTAACCGTCTACCTCCCTGATTTTCTAAATCACCATCACTTGTGGCATGCTGAAATCCTAAACTCCCATAACATGGAACTCCAGGACATCAACCAAAAACATCATGTAAAGATTAGGGCCAATTAGGCAAGTTCTAGCACAGTGGCACCTCAGCTGGTAGAAGAGGACTCTATTAGGGAGGAGTCCAAAGAGGAAGAAGACACAAAAGAACCTGGTTGGAAGAAACTGCTTGATACAATCTTCGCCAACCCCAAAGCAATTATAGATACAATTGTAGAAAACACTAGGAGAATGAACTAGATGGCCCGCATACATTGACATCAGAGCCAAGATATATGCCTGATTCATTGATACTTTAAGGCTCAAGGTTTTCAACTACCATCTCCGACACCATGCCCGCATCCATCACCGTGAGGCTTTGTTTCTAACCTTTTTCCTTTAAATTTAGTACTTGTTTGGTTGAGCTTTTGGAGGGTGAATAAGCAATTTTTTCCACTGCAAAAGCTTTTTTTTTAAAATGAGTGTTTGGCTGTAAAATGAAAAAGCACTTTTTTAGTAGATATAGCTTTTTTGGCAGCTAAAATACAACTTTTTAAGAAGCGCAAATTTGGAGCTTCTCAAAAAAGCACTTTTTTAGGTAGATTTTTTAGATCAATTAATGAACCTATTTTTTAGTCCCTTTTACCTTTATGTTTTACACATAATTCTCATAATACCCACAAACACATCTTCACGTTTATTTTGAGATTTATGTAATATATTTGACTTTTTATATGTTTTAATATTTATTTTTGATATTAGTTTTACTTATGTTATAAAGATCGG
>JANQAP020000135.1:2846056-2857147 GCA_026874005.2 Erythroxylum coriaceum
CTCCTTTTATCTTTAATAACTTTGATTTAATTTAATTAATCAAATTAAACCAAAGTCTAGCCCATTTCTAAATGTTCTTTGGGCTTTTAGTTAAAGTAAGCCCAACATTCAATCATAGGCTTTAAAATCTCTATTTGTGTTTCTTACTTTGCTTGATAACCTTCCTTAAAGCCAAATGGGGAATCTAATTGGACTTATATAATTCAAGCTCCAATAAACCTGGAATTAATTTAATCTCATTAGAATTAATTTCAGCTTATTATCATTCCACTAAAGACAATTAGTTGAACTCTTGAATTATTAAATATTATGAGAACACATCTTTCAAATAATATGTCCAATTGCAAACTCTAATATGAATCATATTATAGCCATCCGCACAATAAAGGTTAAAATTACTGTTTTCCCTTATGTTGATTTTTCCTTCTAGATCTCCCGTTTACTTTATGTGATGAGTAACACACAAGATCTCATCTTAGTGTTAAGACTTTATGGGCAACTAGTCCATCAAACTACTGGCACCAATTTAATCACTAATCTCCATAAAACATCTATAAGTAATGATATCACTATAAACTCTTTGTTTGAGTGAATGTTCACTGATAAACGTTTCAATTAATAATTCCAACATGCGGACACTAGATTGATACTCTATAAAAATCCATTCTGATCATATCAAGAATTATAATGAAACACATATAAGTTCACCACTCATCAAGATTGTGGTCCATAATAAATGAATGCTTAACTGTATGTTTTAAGATTAAAGTAACAACCTACTTTATTCTTTAAAACATACGTGATTCTAGATTCATTTAATAGTGCCATTATTGATAATCAACTACTATCATGATATGAAACTCATCATTCCCTTAAAGTAAATTGTTTTACTTACATAGAGATAAATCACAACACTGTAATCTAAACTATAATCAAGCATCCAACTTGATTATTCAACTATGAATCAATTATTTTAGATTATAATAATATACATGTTTCCCATACATCTCTATGCATATGTATATTACTTACAAAAGAATCTCAGTACCTTATGACTAGTTTTATTATACTCATATATATAAAACCAAACTCTTTTGTTTTATTAATAATAAAAATTTTCATTACAAAAAGTAACTTGAAGAAAATTAAGTTATAAGTAAATGCACTTTTTTTCTAGGGCACTATATTTATATAACTCCAACAACATGAAATGAATTATGATTGAATACATATCCTACCTTTGAATGTTTGAGAGGATGGAGAGTGTAGTGAGTGTCTATCACACTTGTTGATTTTGGCTAAATATGCGAACAATAACTTGTTCATGGACTATTATAAGTTTCGAGTTCTTAGGTTGTGTTTATTGAAATTATCATTAATATCTTTGACTATTGTTTAGAAAATTTGTTGTTTCCGTTATTTGTTTTTGTATAGTCTAGTGTTCTCTATTCTGCTTAAGGAAAAAAATAGTTTAAGTGTGGGGGAATTGTTGTATCTAGTTTCTATTGCTTTTAAATGCCTTCATATCTTGATTTTGGTTACAAATTTTTATGTTTTGATCCAAATGAGAGATGAATTGAGTGAAAATGGGGTGAATATTTCATGCATGTTAATTGGATTATTTTGTGAATTTTGCATGAAAAATGAAAGTTCACATAAATAATTTGCATGAAAAGAAAAGAAAAACAAAGAAAGGTGGTGACTTAATGTGTCACCACCATCACAAAACTTGTCACAGTGGTGATTAGCTTGTCACCACCATGACATGTTAGTCACAGTGGTCATGTCACGGTGGTGACTTAACTTGTAACCATCATGATCATGGCTGCACGGAGGTGACAATGAGTCACATCTATGACTGCCACACTCACCCTCATGACATGTTTTTCTTTAATTCGTCTAATTATTTACGTGGCATCTGTAAGTTGAAGGCTCGAAAACCTAGACCTAAAATGAGACTATAAATAGAAAGAAGAGAGGGTGACAGTAGACATTCTCATAGAGACACATATTCTAACATTCTCTCATTCAATATTCGACACACACCAGACATACTTATTTGTGGAAACAAAAATAAATAAAGAAAAAGAAGGTGGAGAAGAGAGGAGAGAAAGCAGAGACTAGTCGGGTGAGAAAGAGAGAAAGAAACATATCAGAGAGGTGGAAGCTTGGAACAGAGGCAGACAGAGAGAGTTGAAACTGAATCCTACTGAACTTGAGCAACCAGTAGGCTGGGTGAGAACCAAGCACAAGTAGAAGTTGAAAGTCATTGCAGAAAGTTTGAGAGTGGCTGGGGATCACCGCAACTCTCTCATATGAGCACTCGTTTTCTCATTCTATTTATTATTTCTTTATTTTTTACTAAATTTACTCTTCCTTTAGTGGATTGACTCATACTCTGCTAGTTTTTGATAATTCATTTCGATTATTCACTTAGTTTATTTCTTTAATACTTCTCCTATACTAATAAAGATGGGATTGAAGTATTAGAAGATGATGAATCTTATTATTTCCATGATGGGTTGATCTATTTTTCTTGAGGATTAATGTAGCTATTTTAGTCAAATATGCATGATTGAGGGACTGTGTTATTGTCTTATGTTTGCTATAGTTTCTGAACTAAATGGATATAATAGCATGATCAAACTATGCACATTTTGGTAGTAAACGAAGGATCGAGAGAAGAAGTTTAATATGGAACGAGAAATTATAGACATTTAGGTTAAGAATTATAAATATATTAACTTAAATGGTAATTAGTAATCGAGTTTTGATAATTAATTCAGATGATAACTTGTTGAATATGAAAGTTAGACTAGTTTATTATTCGAGTCGATCTTAAAACCCAACCATTAATTTTATTAAGATGACGACCCAATCATTTCGCTTTACTCATACATAGGAGATTAAATTAGTGAAATTCATTTTCAAGAGTTTTCAAATTCGATTAATCTATTTTTCTTTGCTCCCAGTTAATTTCGATTATTTTTTAATCTAATTGCGTAATTTTCTTTAAAGCCTTACACTCAACAAATCAGGATAGAATGTTTAGGATGACATTTTTTTATTTATATTGAAGATTGAATTGAGTGGACCAATTGAATCTCCGTGGGAGATGATCCTAGATAATCAACTGCAACTACCTCATATATTTGCGAGTAAGATAGCTTAGGTATTTTTTAGAACTTATTTTGGGCACGATAGTTAGGCTTATTTATTTGGAAAAGAATCTCTAATAGGGAACCTTTGGAGCTCATAAAGCTGATTGAAAACTATTTTCCAACATAATGGAATGAAAGCCCCTAGGCCTAATGGGCTGAATAGTTTCTTTTTTCATAAAGCATGGAATAAGGTTGGTTATATAGAGAAGAATGAAATATATGAATTCTTTTCTAAAACGTTCACTTCTCAAAGAGATAAACAATACCTTCCTATGTTTGGTTCCTAAGTGTTTAGACCCTTCTAACGTTAGAGATTTTAGGCCTATAGCATGCTCCAATTTCATTTATAAGATTATGGCTAAAATTTCGTCCAATAGGTTTAAAGGGTGCTTAATTCTATAATTGATGAAAACCAAGGGGCATTCATAAATGAAGGGAATATTAGTGATAACATCTTGATTATGTAAGAGCTACTAAAGGGATATTCTAAAACAAAAACTCCCCATCTAACTGCTTTATAAGAGTTGACTTCCATAAAGCTTTTGGTAGTGTTAGTTGGGATGTCTTCATATAATTGATAAAGGTCTTTAGATTTTTTGTAACTTTCATTATGTAGCTAAAGCTTACATGTCCTCTACTTCATTCAGTGTCCTAGTCAATGGTGTACCCTCAAGGTAGAAGAGGTATATGGTAGGGGATACCCAATCCCCTTACCTTTTTGTCCTATGTAGTAAATTACTTCCTACAAACTTATGTTCACCTCAAATCTATTGAAACATTAATGAACTCTATCTTCTGATTTAAGACTTTGCTTGACTAGAGTCAACCTCAGTAAAAGCCACTATTTCTTATCAAGTAGTGAAATTTCCTTGGAAATAATCATTGGAAGAATAGTTGGAGCGGTAAGGAAGTACCCCATATTTTGTATTTAAGTTTAACAATCTTTATTAGAAGATTAGGCTATAATGAGTGCAAAGCACTAACGGAGAGAATTCAAAGGAGACTAGGCTCTTTAGTAAAGAAAGAACTTTCAGTAATTGCAGTTGATTTAGTCTGTGTTGAGCTCTCTACACATTTATTGGAGCTCTCATATCTTCCTTTCCAAAGGCCTTATTAAAATAATTGAAAGAATTCTAAGAAAATTATTATGGGGAAATCAATTTGGTAATAGTGGTTATGCTAAGGTAAAATACGCAAAGGTATGTCAGCTTTAAGGAATAAGGGGATTTAGGAGTACACTCAAAGAGGATAATAAATAAAACCTTAATTTTGAAAGGTTGTGGTTAATTCTACTTAATAATAATTCTTTACGAATAAAATGGTTATTGTTGAGCAAGTTTTACCTCTAATAAAACTCCTAATATCCGTAAGCATACTAATAATAAACTGTAGTATTGAAGGCATAAATCCCATGAGGACCTAGTTAAAACTAAGTGAACCTAACTTTGTCTAAGGTATTGGAATATGAATTGAATGAAAATAAATAACAAAGATTAAAAAAACATATAAAATTAAGAAAATAACCAACTAACAATTGAGTTACCACAATTATATTAGGATGATCAATGATAAAGGCTTGGGATTCTTTCGATGTTTTTTTCCCTTAACCACTATTGATTTAATTAGGTGAGGATCCTAGATTTTCTAAGGGATTGATTACTCCCTCTCAAAACCTAATCAATTAACCCTAATTGACTACGAAATTCCACATTTTGCAGCCTCTCGATTCATAAAAACTTCCTAACATTTTTAACTAGTTTTGAAGTGATCTATTGAATAACTGAGTCTCACACAAGATCTATCTTTGTATGATTATCAACCTGATAATTACATGACTTATTAAATCACCAACTCTTATTGCATAACCTAATTTGATTACTTCGATTCATTCTCTCGATTTATTGTCAAAGTATTGAAATGCATAATTATCACCAGAGCAAAATATTGTATTGAATTCAATAATAATCATCTTTCCTCGGCATCGTTTCACAAAGAAACAACTTAAAAACAAACTCTAATATGGAAATTTAGAAAATTATAAATGTAAATAACATCTTAGAATCTAGTTTACACATCAAGTTTAATGAAAATAACAATAGGAAAGAAAGAAAAACTTGATTTGGAACTTGATATGGAAATTTGAAAATATTTTATTGATTGATCCAATTTTACAAGATGGCTGCATGTTTGGAGTGTTTTCACAGTTTTGGGGTGTAACTATGATTTCCACCCTTTTTTTGGTTCCAAAAATGCCCTTGAACTGTAAAATAGATGGAAAATGTCTCGCTTGAGAAGTCTCTATCACGATAGTGCATCTGGTGTCAAGATAACAACTATATGAGATTGCTCTCTATCACGATTATGCATACGAGAGTCATGATCATGACTCTGGATATTTCTCATGACTCTAGATATTTCTCTTCTATCAAGATCCTAATATGGGAGTCGTGACCTTGCCCATACAACTCCATACACATCCAAATCTCTTATTCTTCACTTATTTGGGTTCCAAAACTAACAAACACATTAAAAACCTCAAGAAATATATAATTACGAATGGAAACATGCTTTAAACCACATAAACACTTATAATGTAAATAAACACACACATTAACATAATATACATGCAACAATTATCTAAAAACCATTTATAAACACACTGAAACACCTATCAAAATGTAGTCTAAACTATACCTATCAGTATCCCCTTGTCCCTAAGAAAAAATAAAACATAAACTCAACAAATGAAACATAAACATATAAATTCATGTAACTTGGAATAATGAGAAAATGGCATCTAACTTCGTGAAATTAAATTAATCGCAAACATCAATCATTTAAGTAATGCCAACATACTAACCAATGCATTTAATGGCTAAGCACTTTGGATTAAATATATGTACTAATCAAAACATTAACATCATATTCATTCACCTATAGTACTTGTACACATACATTGATAACTAGTAATCAATCAAAATTGAAATTATGACTAAGTATCCCTTCATAAAAATTTTTGCTATTTTCAAGGATCAGTAGGAATTATTTATTGAAGCACCACTTTTTGATTTTTTTTAATGTTAACCTAGTCTTTTGATGTGAAGGTAATTACCATGTCATGAATGTTCCCAGGTTACTCAACTAGGCCACTTTTTATTAAGTAGCTTGGTTGGAATTTCATTCTCGTCTTTTGATGCGATGACAAACATTTTGTCATGAATGACCCCGATTACTCAATTATATGACATTCTAAACTGGCTACTAGCTTTATTCATAACCCCAAGGCTAGTGGAATAGTTATTTATTTAAGATACACTTTTTTTTCACACGACCTACCTCCTTTTTCTTAGTCAATCACCCTTATAAAAAAGCTACTAATGACACTAATTCATTCAATTGACAAATAATTATAAATGTATATAAAAAATTTCCCAAGGTGACAAGCTGACATCATATCCTAAGTAACATGCATATTCAAGCAAAGATACTTAGGTCATAAAATCCACAAGCTAATATGCCTTTACAAATTCAAGACTATGTTCAAAACTAAACTACGTCCATCAAGTTATTGCTATTAACACGTTGACATAATTCACACATACGCTCACTCCATGTTAACCAAATCAAGAATTAACAATATGGTGTGCAAAATTCACACTCATGATGACTTGTCAATTTAAAATCCTCCCCACACTTAGACAACACATTGTCCTCAATATGAGAGAACAAACAACACAAATAGAAAAGATAACAAGTCATAAAATAAAGAAAGGGTAATACCATGAAACCTATTAAGGCGATCGGGGTGGTGATGGTGTCAAAAATGGGATGTGAACACCCTGATCATTAAAATGTCTGAAGATCTTGATGTCGTGTCGCTGTTGTCATTGTTCTTGGACCATCTCCTTCAACAGTTTATTATTATTCAAAACCACATTAAGGACCTTCTCCCAACCTGCCTCTTCATCATCCTTAATCTCTTCACTAGTTGAGCCTTCATTTTGCTGCTAAGGTGGTGTAGAGCTCAAACTAGCCTGCTCAGTCCCGTGTTTCACATTTTTCTTAGAGCTGATATCTTAGAGGCCTATGTGATTGATCACCAAGATCTCAACTTGCTTTAAATGTTTGTGATTCAAAAACTTAGGAAAGACAGCTATTATTCCATTAACATTCATATCATAATGATTAACAAGTGCAGTGAAAATATAACCCATACCAAGATGGCTACTTTTCTTTTTAAAAACAATAATTATGGATTGATAAATGTTGGTCATTGTGCAAACTTTAACATTGTTATCTATGCACCATAAAATAAATAATTCCTTCACAAAATATTTATTACTTCCTAATTTATGAAACATAGTTTCGTATATGAACTTATGCAATAACAAATGTTTAGGAGTAAAAATGACATTCTTATGTGCATTACTAACATTAAAAGTACCAACAAAGTTAAAACTTTCCAGTATCTCACGACTAAAAAATAGTCATGCTTTTCAATTATATTTGAATGAGGAAATATACCAATTTTAACTAAAACATCATAATTCAATTGATAAGTTTGACCCCTCAAATGAAACTAAAATTTAGCTGGATCCTGCAATGCAAATTGAGGAGAAATATAAAATTATAGGATTAACTCCTTATACATAATGTAATCAAAATTAATAAATTGGCCCCATTAAATTTTACTACTAAACTAAAATCTATCCTTTAATCCTAAATTATCCAAGATATTGAAATAAAAATACCTAGAAGGATTAATAATCATACAGGAATTGGGTACCTTCACCTTTCGAATATATTGGAAAAGGAGCTCTAAATTCTGCCACTCTATCCCATGCTCCACTCCCTTCATCTCCTCCAGTGCTTTTCCTTTAGATTGATAGTTTTTTATGCTTTTCTTGATTCTTGGCCCCATTGTTAAGTGTAGATTAGCAAAATAGACCAAAAACATACTAAGAAATACTGCAAAACACCCAAAAATGTGAATGGAAAAAATGAGCACAAAATTATGTATAACTACTTCCAAAATGTAAGATATATGTGGAAGTTGTGAAATATATGCAAACGGGGATGAATCAAGATTAAAAATGCAAAAATAGGTGAGAGATCTAAAGGAATCTAAGAGGAAAGGAAGACAGATTTTGAGTGGAGGCTAAGGCTTAGAGAGAGAAAGGATGTGGAAGATATGAAGATATAGGGTTAGCGTTGAAGAAGAAGGGGTAGAATAGGGGCTTTGTGGTGAAAATCACTTGTTTACCTTTGATCAGCCATCAGTCATAATCGTGCATTTTTAGTCGCGATTGTGACAGAAGCTAATTTCATGCCATGCGCGATCGTGATATGGGAGTCACAATCATGACATAGTGACTTAAGTCATCCATGTCCTATTTTATTATTTCTTTGTCATGTAAAGAGCTTCCTTCCCTAAACACATATTAACTTCAAAACCAAATAATTTAGCCATGCAAACTGCTCTAAATCATTGTAATTAAAAAGCCTAATTCTAGATTTCAAAACAAACCTAACTACCGAAATTTGCTAAGTTTTGGTGACCATTCATTGCTTCACAAGTTTTTAATCATTTGAAAGGAAAGAAATTATGTCCCTTTCTTGCGAGAATGCTCCTCCAAGATACAATTTGCTTTGATGCCCATTAACCCTGAAGGTTTCCTTATTATTGTTTTCTAATTCTAAAGCTCTATGTTCAAAGATGTGGGTTACTTTGAAAAGTCCACCCCACCTTGATTTGAGCTTATCAGGAAGCAACTTAAATCTCAAATTATATAACAACACTGCATCTGCCACTTTGAACACTTTCTTCTAAATATGAACATCATGCCATATCTTTGCATTTTCCTTGTACGAGTTTATATTCTTATATTCATTTAAGCGAAGCTCATTGAGTTTGTTTAATTACAAGAGTCTCCATTCACTTGCTTGTTTCCATTCAAAGTTTAAATCTTTTATTGCCTAGTATGCTTTATACTCAAGTTCCACAGGGTAAATGAGAAACTTTACCATATACTAGCCTAAAGGGAGTCGTTCCAATTGGGGTTTTGAAAGTAGTTCAATAAGTCAACTTTGCATTATTCAACTCTAATGACTAGTCATTCCTTCAACTATTTACTATCTTTTTAAAAATATTTTTTAGCTCACAATTTATGACTTCCACTTGTCCACTTATTTGCAAGTAGTAAGGAGTAGCAACACAATGGTGAACTCTATATTTGTTAAGAAAAGCGTCAAAAGATTTAATGCAAAAATGTGCTTCTCTGTCACTTATTATCACTCTTGGAACTGCAAATCGGTTGAATAATCTTTTAATAAATTTTTGTATCACTTTGCCTTCATGTGTTAGAGATACCATAGCTTTAACCCATCATGACACATAGTCCACCTGACTAAGATTTACTTTGACTTCTATAATGTTCAATAGAGGCATTTCATCTCATTTGGAGATATTCCCTACATATTTGGCACTGATAACATTGTGCCACAAACTCTCCAGCATCTTTGAATAGATTCAGCTAATAAAATATGCATTCTAACACTTGTGTTGTTGTCTTGTTCGCTTCGTAATGCCCTGTACAGTTAATTTCATAGAATTGTATCAATATGTCTAGCATTTCCTCATCGGGAACACATCTCCTGATTAGCCCGTTCACACATATTTTGAATAGGATCGGCTCATCCCATAAATAGTGGGTACATTCAGACAAGAAATGTTTTTATACTGATATGATAATTCTGAAGGAAGCCTACCACTGGCAATAAAGTTTGTTATGTTTGCAGATCATGGTGTCACCATGTAGTCAAGTAACATTAGAGTTTCACTGGGGAAATGCATATTAATATCATTAATCTGCTCAATTTCCCTTCCTTTTAGTCTCTTATCTCGATGTCAAATTCTTGTAAAAATAGTACCCATCAAATTTGACGAATAGATACTTAAGTGCAGTGTGATTTATAAAAATGATCACCTTAGAGCCCAAGAGGTATGACCAAAACTTGTCACATGCAAACACCACTACTAATAGCTCCTTCTCTACAATAGTGTAATTAAGTTAGGGTCTTGTTAATGTCTTGCTTACGTAATATACTGCATGTAACCTTTTATTTTATCTTTAGCCCAACTTGTATCTTATAGCTTGGTCACTAGCATCACACATGACTTCAAATGGAAGTGATAAATTTGGTGACGTTAAAATTGGTATTGATGATAGTTCCTATTTTAGTTTGTTAAACATAGATTAACAATTGTCATCAAAATTAAATGGCACTTCCTTAACTAAAAGTTTTGCCAAAGATATAGCAATCATTAATAAGTCTATGATAAAGCAGTAATAAAATCCTGTATGACCTAAGAATGCTCGTATGGCTTTAAAATTAATTGGTGGTGGAAGCTTATCTATGACCTCTGTCTTTACTCTATCCACTTCAATTCTTTGGTGTGATAATTTATGCCTAAAGTCTACACCTTCATGCACTATGAAGTGACATTTTTCCTAGTTTAAAACTAAATGTGATTCTTCATATCCTTAGAGTACTCTATCTAAATTAATTAGGCACTACTCAAAAAAGTCTCCAAAGACTAAAAATCATCCATAAAATTTCCATAATGTCCTCGATCATATTTGCAAAGATAGACATCATGCATCTTTGAAATGTAGCTAGGGTATTGCATAACTCGAAGGGCATCCGATTATATACAAAAATTCTATAAAGACATGTAAATGTGGTTTCTTTTTGGTCTTCAAGATAGATAAAAATCTAGTTATATCTTGAGTATCCATCTAGGAAACAGTAGAAAGAATGACCAGTCACCCTTTCTACCATTTGATTGACAAATGGGAGAGGTAAATGATCCTTTTTATTCAACCTGTTAAGTTTACAATAATTTATACAAACTCTCCATCTCCTGGCC
>JANQAP020000135.1:2862835-2872860 GCA_026874005.2 Erythroxylum coriaceum
CAGGGTACATATAAGCCCACTAAAAGCTTCTCTAAGCCTCTTAGCATTAGCACGAGTAATTGGTCCTTTCGGCATGGCGAACAAGTCATCCGAAAGTTGACTTGTCTTTCGACTCTCTCTTGAGCTCACATCATTATGTGTCATCTAGCAGATTCAATGGCATAGAAAGAGCTTGATAGAAAGTTCCCATGGTTTGGACAAGATTGTTGTAATGTTTGACTTGGATTTGTCGAGTTTAATATATTTAAAAAAATTATGGTACTCTTAAAAGGATTTGATTAGGACAAACGACTTCTTTAAAAATAGAAGTCAAGAAACTTGGATGGAATAAATATGGATATCCTTATTTTTCTTCCTACTTGATACTAATAGTGGATATAGAGCGAGAGAGAGTGAACATGTCAGAAGCTGCACACCTCCCAATCATTGACCTCTCAATCCTTGTTCACCTCTCCATCGCTAGTTTAATCCGTCAGGTTCCAATTCTCTTCTTATAAAACTATACTTGGTTATATCGTTGTTAGCCGCTTGGTTCACCAGTTTGCAGTTGTTCAATACTATCTACGATGTTATTGTTACAGTTAACTGTTAAGTTTTGATGTTGGATTTCACTTTAGGCTTGTACGGAATATGGATTCTTTTACCTTGTGAATCATGGGGTAGAGGATGAATAGGTTGAAAAAGTTTTCTAAGAGTCTAGAAAGTTCTTCTCCCTCCCCCTGGATGAGAAGATGAAACTATATCGCAAAGAACACAGAGGTTACACGCCTTTGTATGCTGAAAAGCTTGATACCTCTTTAACTTCCAAAGGTTTTCATTCCCATCATTGTTTTGGTTGATGGAAAGTTTGGTGGAACTTAATGTGCATACTTTTTTTTTGAAAAGTTAAAGAAATATATTAAATGAAAATCATAACGATTGCAGAGTTATAGGTTAACTATTTCATAACAACGAAATGACAACATATCACGCAGGTCTTTAAAACCAACCTCAACGGTGACATTTAGAGCCAAGCTTCTACGTTTAATGCAAAAGCAAATCGTTTGACATAAAAGGCAAAAACATAAATCACGTTTCCCCTCTTCGCGCAACCCTACCAAATTAGGGTAGAATGTTCAGCAATCTTTCATCCAGGTGCAGTGACGAAGGATGCAGCTTTACAACCGTTGATGCTTCTGGTGTTCCTCTACGAGAGGTGGTGCTTCCAGACTTCACATTATGAGATCAGGCTACTCTCGTTAAGCACTGTGTCAACATTTACCTCAGATGAGCATGGGTTTCACAGGTACCGTCATCCTTCCATCTTTAATTTGCTCCTGCTCTATATTAATTGTTGATTCTCCATGATGAGGCTAGATTAGAGCATATACTTTCTGACCTAGTAGAGCAGAGAATTTTCTCTCTTATTACACCAATAAGAGAGATGAAAACCTCCCTTCTTGTATGAGTAGTATTATGAAATTTTCTATTGTTTCTCTCTCATCAAATCTCCTTGATGGAGGAGGCGAAGGAGATGGTATATATGTTCTCATTATATTTAGGAGTATGGCTCAACTTTAGAAGCCAATCAATAGCTTCTATGAAAGCTGTACCTTCATTAGAGATAAAATTCAATTCCTTGATCCGCTCCCATGTAAACTGTAAGAAGGGGCATTTGAAGAATAAATGATCCCTTGATTCTGGCTATGTCTCAAATAGAACACAGACTGGATTGGTAGAAATAAAGTGCATTCTGTCTGTAGTACTTAACTTGTTTAGCATCGTAAGCCATAGGAGAATAGAGTAGCTCGGCATGAGTGAATTGTGCCAAACTATAGGAAACCAAATCTGCCCTATACTGTTTCGATTTTGCCGCTTCCTTAATCTTGCAATGTTGAAGGTGTTTGGAGGCAAATTAAGACATTGGAAAGTGTCCTTCCTATCTATATTTGGTTGATAGTTAGGTGTCAAATACTGTAGCTATGTTGTAATGTTCCATTGACCTCTTAGTAAGATAAATTTTACCTTCGCATTGATAGGAAAATCATTCTAAAGTTGAAGAGCCTGAGGATATCTAGTTAGGGATACTTTACTTGTCCAATTGTCAAACCATAAGTAAGTCTTGTCTCCATTCCCGATCTTACATGAGACCAAAGGTTCAAGAATAGGTCTAAGCTTCAATAGCTGGGTGAAGGACTGGGAGAAGGAAGGTTTAATGTGCATTCTTTTTGTTTACGGAAGTTGCACACTTCGGATGCTAACTCCGGGGGCTGTTTTGTAAATATTGATAAGAAAGCATGGGCTTTGCTTTGTAATTTCATACAATGTCAATGGGTGATGATGACGGAATTGCCCTTTTGCTGCTGTCTCTCATTTCTCTATATGGATGCAGGTGACTCCAAGGAAAGTTTCTACATTGGTCCTCGCGATGCAGCTAAAAGCAACTTGAACCAATGGCCTTCACAAGGTATTGTTCTTGCTGGAGTTTGACCATGTGAGAAATCTAGATATTTTATCGTTATCTAACATTACTTCTTGGTAAGTGGTATATACTTTCTAGGAATTTTAATCCTTTGGCTAGGAAATTACAGAGTGTTTTACATCTTGGAAAGCCATTATGGAATGTTACCATGAGAAAGTTTTGTAAGTTCTTGTATTCCTCCTATTGTTACCCTTAGTTTTTTAAAGGTATATGCAGGTATGAGCTTCAAAGTTTTTGTAGGGGCCTTAGGTAGTTTTATGTGCATTTAATCTTCCAAATATCTTTCTTGCATATGTTAAATATATACTTTTGCTTAAAGCTTGTATCAATCAGGAAGTTCACTTTGGCTTAACGATTAATGCTCTTTCGAGTAAAAAGTCAAATCTTGCTGGAATGTGATTTTCGGCATTTTTGTTTGTCCCCATATTTCAATTCGTTGACTATCTCCTATATATACACACACATACTTATAAGAGAGTTTTTACAAGTCCTCTGACATGGTTAGAACTGCTGCGTCAGGTCTACTAGAAAACGGTTGATTTGTTTGATAGATTTGACTTTGAACTTGGAAGAAGATTATTTTGAGAAAGTAGGAGCCTTAGATGAACCAGAATGCTTCCTTCGCCTATTACATTATCCAGGTAAAATGGCTTAAATTTTTAGTTGATTTGAAGTTACCTCAAAGTATATATAATGACTATGTGGACTTTGTACATAAGTGAAGTAAGTGATTGGGGAAATCTTGCTCCATGCCTTACAAAAAAACTCATTGTCGGTGCTCTTTCGGAAAGCTGGATGGGTTTAATGGTTCAAGAAAAATCTGCCAACTTTGTAGCTATTTATTCTTCTCTACGTTCACTATCTACATGTATTTATTGCTGAAAATAACAACTCTGAGATCTGGTAATTGATTGAATGCAAATCATCTAAGAATACGGGAACCCAATGACCTTGCCTATTTCATTTATAAGATTCTCCGTATTTTCTTTATCTTCTTTGCAACTTAGAAATTTAATGATTCAAGATCAATTAGGAGGTTTGATCATACGACTCTCACTAATAGAGCTAGTAAGATTTGATATCAATATGAATATGACCAACGATCATTTTATTGAAATAAGTGTGATTCATAATTACAAACACGAAAACACTAATAATGAAATGAATCAACACACTCACAAAAATAAAAAGGATTATAAGTGATACGATTCTAGAGTTTGATCGCCGTTAGGACATTAGATAAGATCACAAGTTTTTAGAAAACCTAAAACAAAAGTTACTTTAAAAGATTAAAGAAAGTCTCTCCAAAGGTTTTATTAATCAATAACAACAATAAAGTATTAATTACACTAATAAGAAAATCTCTTATAGGTATAAAAACGTAATAGCTAGAGTTTTAAAAGGACCAACATTTTAAAATTTCAAAATCCTAAGCAATTAAACTATAAGTGCAGTGCTTGTCCAAGCAATTAAACTATAAGTGCAGTGCTTGTCCAGCTTCGTAATCAACACCGGTTAGCTTTTGTAACTTTAAGAATGCGAAACACAGACGTGTTCAATACTGGTCTCACTTCATGTCTACTATTGGTTTGCTTCTAGAACTTCTTCCAGAAGCAAACATAATCAATATAGGACTAACACGAGTCCATATTCTGGAACACATGTTCAAAACAGTACTCTATAGGTGTCGTACTGCCTAATTCTCCAATGTCCTCCACTGTTATTCGATCTCTAGCAACTTTTTGCATTTGCTTTGAACTATTTGCAACTTGTCTAAACATCTTTTCATGTCTCCCTGACATAGAAGCATGTGAAGCTTGAGTAAATGCTTCATTCCTATCATTTTTCCTCAAATTAGTATTTTCAATAAACTTGCTTTGGTGATAACGGAGCATGGGTGATCAGTTTGCCATTTATAATAAAAGAATATTTGTTCTTGTCATGTATGACCCTCCTATCAAATTGCAAAGGATGCTCTAAAAGAATGTGAAATGCGACATCACATTGTATCTTGTTCTTGAACATCTCGATTGAGAAAGAATCCAACACTTGCTTTGTTACTCTAACCTTCCTACTCTCATTCAACCATTGTATATTGTATGGTTTATGGTGTTTTGTAGTTGGTAGTTTCAATTTCTCCACTAATTCTCCACTAGATATATTGATACAACATTATGATCATATGCACACGCTCTTTAATGGAACACCTCGTATGAAAGAGATTGTCTCACTTTCATTTATGTCATCCTCTTCCATATACATACTTGATGCCTTCCTAGTGACCAATATCTTTTCCTCTTCGAGTCTTTTGATATACCCATCATTATTAGCATTCTCCAGACTAAACGTAGACTACACACATCTTAGTTCGCGTCCTCTTCTTAGTTAGACATATATTCTCCATCTTTCCTCAACATCATTGATCTCTTATTAGACCATGGTGAAGTTATATATCTGAAGTACTGGACATCTCGATTCCTAATTGTTGAGGATGAATCAATCTTTGCTTTGTCTCAGCTTAGCACTTGCATTTACAATTTGGAGCTTTGCATCCTTTTCACTCTATGATTTATTCCATGATGAAGAATCTACATCAAAAACACCAAAATAGGCCATGGGCATTTTTTCCAGTTGTCTTTCTATCTCATAGTCATAAGAACCATATCTTCCAACTCTATGTAACGGTGTAACTCTACAACATTGGCAATTTCTAGATTTATTTCATAGATGAAATGAGCCATCGTTGCTTTTGGGTCTTCCTTCACATTCTCCCTAACCGTGGTAACCTTTATCTCGTTACGTTATTCCTCCACACTCTTGAAACCTTAAGTTAATGTCTGCAGGTTTTGATAAAGATCCCTAAAATAGAAAATTAGTACAAAATATGTTTTCATAACCAATTTCATCTCCTCATACGTCCTGCTAGGTGGCTCTGATTCTTTTTCTAAGTGAGCTTTTATTGATCTCATTAATACATGACATAATCATTAAATTCAGTGGCTGCTAGTTTAACTTTTTTCTCTTCTAAAAAGTTGTAACAATTAAACATTATCTCTACACATTTTTCTTATTCCAAATAGGCATCGAGGTTTATTCTTTTTACAATAGGTGATATCGTTATTTGAATGCTATCTATATTGTTACTCTTTTCTTATACCCTAAAATAGGCTAAATTGAATCTGCCTCCTTATCTCCCTGTATTACCTCTTCAACCTTTTTTTCCTCTACCATCCTTTAGGTTTAACTCACCTAAATAGTTGGCAACACCATTAATCTCTTCATAAGCCTCAAAGTCATCCATTCTAGTAGGTATAAGTGAGTTATGTTGTAAACTAGTTATTGCAATTTTATGTTTTGTCAACTTTTCGCTAACTTCACCGATGTGGCTACTGAGTTGCTCTTATTGACCTTGAATTACATTCATGATTAACTTTTAGTCTATCTCCACTCGTTCCTCATCATTTGCTTTCTAATCTTTAGATGAGTTTTTGTTTTAGTTTTGAGTCATAATGAACTTACAAGAAAACATTAGTGCCAAAAACATTTTTCTGTATTTTTCTCTTTAGTCACTCTATTTACAACCTAAAATCTTGACTAAAAGTTCTTTACAAACTCGTTAATTTGCCAAGAAAAAATAGTTTAATCTTTCCCTTTATCAAATATCTCCCAAAGAAGCAAATTGAACAAAAAACAAACAAAAAAAACATAATTAGAGGCTAAGAAAACACAAAAACTAAAAAAACAAGAAATTAAGTTCCATAAAACACAATTAAACCTAATAAAGAAGAAGATGAAATCGACAAGAACGAATTAAACAGTAAGAAAAAGTAAGAGCATTATAGAATGTTTATGGTACATATAATACCTTGTCCTTGTTGGAATAGGAATAATTCTTACTTATAATGGATAATATAATTGCAAATTCCTTGTGCATGTTTTATGTGAGACAACTTTAGGACTTCTTTTTGACAAAACCTAGCTGATTTTTTTCTCTTGCTTTGTTTTTTCTTTTTGTTTGATTAATTTACTAAATCAAGACACAAGAAACATGGAACTTAAGAACAATTTGTTTTTAACAAATCTTAAGAACGAAAAGAACACTAAAGAAAATTGAATGTACGAGAAGAAGACACAAGAGTATTGAAAACATATACAATATAATTTTCAAGAACAAATATGAATATGGAAGATGGTTCTGATACTAAATTATGATACGAACCTCACCAATAAGACTAATGAGATTCAATGCCAATATGAATAAGATGAAGAATTGTTCTAGTAAAACAAGTTTGATTCAAGAATGTGACAAATTATAGAGATCAAAAATATATATGATACAAATTATATGCTCAATCATCGGGATTAAGATCCCATGATTATAGGGATTACATTCCCTAATCAGTATATCAAGTATATGTATGGCCCTATTCTACACTTAATGAATTGAGAAACATAGTACTTGTTTCTTTTAGGTTTACATGGTATCATAGTTCTTGGCTTTTGTCTCTTCTTCTTCATCAGTTTTTGCTTGAATTTTTGCCCATGAGAGTTTTGTCACCATTTTCGGATGACCATCTGATCTCACTGTAGGCACTACTAAAGGTGCCACTTGCCAGTGAGCCACCATCCAAGGTTCAACCGTCAAAAGGTCTACATGTACAGTTGTCAGCCAAGGCTTTCATAAACATCATATTACATCACTTATACCTCTCAATTAATAAAGAAACTAACACTTGCTTTGTTACCCTAATCTTTCTACTTTCATTCAACCATTGTATATTGTACGGTTTATGGCATTCTATAATTGGTATTTTCAACTTCTCCACTAATTCTACACTAGCTATAGTGGTACAACATCTCCATATATGATCATGTTATGCATTCTCTCTTTAATGGAACACTTTGAATGAAAGAGATTATCTCATTATTAATTCATGTCATCCTCTTCCATATACATGATACCTTTCTAGTGACTAATATATTTCCTCTTCGAGTCTTTCAATATACTCATCATCACGAGCATTATTTAAGTTAGACATGTCTTAGTTTGCCTCCTCTTCTCAGTTAGACATGTATTCTCCATCTTTCCTTAACATTATCACTCTTTTATTGGAACATGGTGAAGTTATATGTCCTCTCCCTAAATACTTAAAGTGCTAGACATCTTTATTCCTAATTGTTAAAGAGGAATCAATCTTTGTTTTGTTTCAACTTGATGCTTGCATTTGTGGTTTGGTTGCTTGATATTTAAGCTACAGAGCTTTTTCATCCTTTTCACTCTATGACCATAATGAAATACCAAAATGATTAATAGGCATTTTTTTAAAGTTGTCTTTCTATCTTCATGGTCATAAGAATTGCATCCTCTAACTCCACGTAGTGGTGTAGCACTACAACATTGGTAATTTGTAGATTTATTCCACAAATGAAACGAGTCATCATTTCTTTTCGGCCTTCTTTCACATTCATAATAACCATGGTAACTTTCATCTCCTTATATTATTCATCCACTCTTGAAACCTTGAGTTTTCGTTTATAGCTTTTGATACAGATCCCTAAAATAGAAACTTCACATAAAATATTTTTTTCATCACCATTTTATCTCTTCACATGTCTTGCTAGATAGCTTTGGATTATTTTTCCTAGTGAGGATTTGTGGACCCCATTACTACACGACATAATCACTAAACTCTATGATTGCTAGTTTAAGTTTTTTCTCTTTTGAAATTTTATAAGAATTAAACACTAGCTATACATGTTTTTCTTACTCCAAATAAGCATCAGGGTCCATTTTTCTTACAAAAGGTGATATCATCATCTTAATGCTATTTATCTTTTATAGTCTAGATTGAATATATCCCCTTCTTGTCTCCTTATTCTACCTCTTCCACCTCTATCTCATCTATCACCCTTTCAGTTTAACTCCCCCAAATAGTTAGCAACACTATTAATCACTTTATAAGCCTCAAATCATCCATCCTAGTAGGTATAAGTGAGTTATACTGTAGACTAGCTATCTAATTTCACATTTTTTCAACTTAAATCAAGACACAAAAAACAAGGAATTTAAGAACAATTTGTTTTAACGAATCTTAACAATGACAAGAACACTAAAGAAAATTGAATCTAGAGGAAGAAGACAAAAGAGTATTAAAAACATAATAACATAATTTTCAAGAACAAACTTAAATATAGAAGATGATTTTTATACGACCCTCAGCAATAGGATTAATGATATTTGATGCCAATATGAATAGGACTAAGAATTATTATAGTAAAACAAGTTTGATTCAAGAATTTTACAAATTATAGAGATCATAAAGATATATGATACATATTATATGCTTAATCATAAGGACCAAAATCCCTTCATTATAGGGATCAAATTCCCTAATTAATATTGTTATACTTTTATATAGTCCCAATTTTGTACACAATGAATTGAGAAAGATAATACCTTTTATGTCCTAAGTTTACATGGTATCACAACTCTTGGCTTTTGATTCTTTTTTTCATTAGTTTCTGCTTACACGTGTTTTTTGGGTCACTCGACCTCATCAGCGGCATTAGTAAAGGTACTACTCGCTGGTGAGCTACCCCCTAAAGTTTGATTGTCTTTTAATCATTTTCCTTCGAGTTTTTATGTCTTTTATTTAGCCTAAACATTTAATATGTAGAATTTTTGTCTTAATTATTTAGCCTAAATATTTATTTACTCAACCTAAATATTTTCTTGTAATGACTTTGTTAAGATATTTTGCTAAGATATCTAATTAATTATTTTGGGAATTATTTGTAGGTGGATATATTTGATATATCATATGTCATAAGAAGTTTACTTGGGATATGATTTCACTATCTTGGATAAGATAGGATTTAATGGAATTCTACTTGAAGTTGAATCCTAAATAAGATAGGATTTATTTTGATATGCACGTAGATAATTGGAGATAGAGGAGCTGTATATTTTTCAATGATTTTCACAGCTGCTCCATCATTTTTGAGTGGGAAAAATGTGCAGTAATTTCATCAAGTGTGCAATTGTATTTTTGGGATGTTTTGGTAATGAAACACTTATTTGATTGATGACTTTTTGGAGCTATTGTGCGTGGACTATTTAGTGATTATTCTCAAAAGTTCACAACAAATGTTGCTCGACAACCTCCCATAATTTCAGTTGATAAAGCTACACATATAGGGAGTGTTTTCATCTCAAGTGTTTCTTTGATTTATGTTATTTTTGTTTTAATCACTTGAGAATATATTTTCTTATTCACTATCTTTTATTGCTGCAAAAATCTTCTGTTGAGTTTAGCACAAAGTAGTCATGTTATTGGGAGTGAAATACTTTCACTAGATGTGAGTATGAGTGGATAATGTCAAAGGTTGAGTGATGTTGACTGTTGGACCTTGAATTTTTTTGTTTATTTTAGTAAACATGATTTGAATGAATGCTGGTATTGTTAGATAAATTATTTTTGATTGATGTTAACTATTATGTCAAGTTTAGGAGGATTTAATTCATTGATTGATGGAATTAAAGTGTTGATGTTGTAAGATGCAT
>JANQAP020000135.1:2911463-2930158 GCA_026874005.2 Erythroxylum coriaceum
GGTGCACCACACGTGGTGACTCTCATAGGTAGCTGTTTTCTAATGATGAAAAGATTGAAGGTGGAAATTTCTTTGGTCAGAGTCAAATTTGACCAAGAATCGTTCAGCTTCAAACTTTTCCCTCACGTTGAACCCTTTCTTGTATAATGTGCCAATTTTCCTACAATTCTAAAACCAAATCTGAAATTGCGTTAAAGCGTTTATATTGCTCCTTGAGTTTAGTTTGATTCCCCTTCTTAGATAAGTCTTAACCACGTCGATTCGAAGGTAAAAGCAGCTGCTAATTACATTTTAAAAAAATGCTTATAAAATTAAAAGAGAGACTTAGAATTTGCATATATCAATCTTGATTATATTAAATTAACATAAATTGGGTATATTCAATTCCCAGTTGGAGACTTATCTTGTCCATTTTTAAACAACTATTATGCTCAAAGCAGTTTTTGAAGACATTATTATGTATCTGAATCAAAGCTCAGAGGTTTTGATAACTGCCTGATTAATTTTGTATTGAAATGCTGCAAAATATTCTGTGGGCAACACAGTCATAACACTCACACATCAACGCAGGAGGAGAAAGATAACAGCTTTTTAGATATTTATTGGATTAATTACAAATGTTTTTCAACCATGGATTATACTAAAGGAAAGACATGATTTCCTTTTGGTCTAGTTCAAATGAGAAGAAGTGCGAAAGCGTGTAAGCGAATCAATATAATAAGTAGGATTAAAAGCAAAACTAACTTCATTTAATCACCTAACTAGAATTTTCTCCTAATTAAATCATTTTATGTTTTTTAACCAAACTCTTAAAAAAGATTATCAATCAACTTATAGAATTAGAAACACTTCTACTGGACTCGAGAAATTCAAATGCACAAAGTTGTTTATATAAAATGCCGAAACCTGGATACACGAGTTTTATTCTTAACTCATTTTTTGTTTCGGTTTGAGTTTTCAATTTTACCTTTTATTATTTTGTTTATTATGCGCATCTCTAATAATTATGTTATTTTTTTAAATTAAAAATTAAATATTTACATGTAAAGATAGAAACCATATTATATATTATATGCTTTAAGTCTCAGTTTTCTATACATTCTCAGAATTAAAGGACATTTTTTTATTAGTATTGTACTAGTAATTATTGAGAAGCCTTTTTTTTTTTTTTTGGTATCTTAGGACTACACAGTAATAAGGGGAATATAAATATATCACTTTAAAGAATTTCGGAAATTCAGAAAATTAACATATAATTATCAAAAACCAGATTGTAAAAGGGTGATAATGCCACACAAAAAGTTGAAGTATATGCTGGAATCGTAAAATGTCGGTTAAGTAAACCAGACTTTATGGATAGGTCATATTTTTATATATATGTTATAGGAAACAGGCAAAATAGTATGATATGATATCAAATGAATAATATTATTAAATCAATAGAGGTTATACCTTATGCTTTGATGATAACATTTATTGTTAATTTTTTATTTTGATATTTCATAAAAAAATAAACTATTTAAGTATATAAAACAATTGATCTAAAAATATGTTATATATTAAAGTCAAGTCGGAAGTGAACTATGTCAAAAAGAAAGATCGAAGATATTTCATTTTATAAAATTACTTTAAATTTTTTTACCTTTAATTTGGTTTATAATTTAGGGGTTCTTTTATATATAAATTATCTCATAGTCAATTTCAATGTATAAGCGTTTTAGTTATCAAAAGAAATCAATATTATGATTTCTAAAGAAAAATCTATTGATCATTTAACAAAAATTTGGAATGTTTAATAAATAGGTAAACTCCAACTTTTATTAAAATAAGATGGTTTGATGTTTTTGAAAAACTTTAAAATTTTAAAAGTCGATGTATAAAAGATAGTTATTAAATCATTAGCACTGCATAAAAACATTCCTCCTATATTAATTGTTAATTAGAATAAACAATTACCGTGGAAGACATATCATAAATTGGTTTCTCTTTTTTCTGAATAAACAAAATTCTTACGAAAAAGTTCCTTTTTGCTTAATTGAAAGAATATTTTAGAAAATTTTCAAGTAAGTCTAAGAGAGTGGACACAGGTAGTATTTATTTGTCGAATTACTAGAAAATCAATTTATAATATTTCTTCAAATTCTTTTTATAATATTTGTATTTATTTGATTAAATTTTTATTAAATTTTCATTCTATTTAAAGTTGACCAAATTATATTTTTAGGTCTTAAATTTATTAACACTCAATTTACCCTCTTCAAGAATTAATTAAAACCAAAAAATATTTTTAATTATTAGTTATATCAAAACTTTATGTGGTACAATTGTTCTAATGAAAACTCATATAGTTTGAGATATTACTATGCTAAATATAAATTTAATAGTGAATAAATATAAATATGAGTATTACATCATAAAGTAAAATATTAAATAATTTTTAATGAAAATTCAAAAATAAAAATTTAATTTATAATTGAGTATAGTACGTACATTTGTACAACTAATAATCCTAAAAATTTTAGTGGTTTAATGAGTTTATTTTCCTTTCAATTGATATGATAAATTTAAATTCTAATAAAAAAGGAAGGATATTAGGTTATACAATTCCTTTTTTTTTTTATAATTTTTATGAATATAATAGAGATATTAGAGTACTATTATATTGACGCGTAAGATTCGGTGTGGGTCCTCAAGCTATGGAAGAAGGAAAAAGGAGTTTTTTAGGGGAAATTTTTGAATATATCATAAGATAAAATTAAAAAAAAAGCCGGTCAGATTGTTGATTGGAAATAAACCCAATTTTAAAAATGGAATCCATGAAAAATAAAATAGCTATTTTATAAGCTGTTTTGATCATAATATAGCTGAGAAACATATAATCGGTCAGGAGTTTTAAAATTGAACTTAACTTATTTATTAAAGCTCCACCAATTTACTATAAATCTTAGGAACCAGATTCATTTGAAAAAACTTCCACTTCAAATCCAATACATTAATTTGCAGCCCTATGAGAGAAAAATCAAGATCGAAGCAGCTTCTACATCCACTAAAACAATAAACAGAAACTATTTGGTTGATAATTTAATCTCAGACAAACAACAAATTGCTGCTAACGATCTAAAGCCGTCACCTCCTCCCTTCTCTTCCACCAACTCCTGTTCCTGTTCCTGTTCATTTAAACACGTGAGTTATTTGGAAAAATAAAAGAAACCTTCTTCTTTCGAAACTTCAACGAAGGTAACGCCGCGATTCTATTTCTAACAGCAACACTTGCGTTTATTTTAGCACATTCTCTTCCTTTAAGTACATGCACTCTTTTTTTCTCTGTGTAACCCTTCTTAGACTGTCCGCTTTCTCAAGTTAACGTAACTAACACATTCACTTTTTTCCCTCCTGTCTTATCCTATCTAGAACACATAAAGATATTCAAGAATGTACGGACAGAGCATGGTTGAGTCCCATTTCTTGCTCCTTGAATCAATTCGCCGTCACTTAACCCCGATTAACGTTAATAATATTAGAGTATTTTATATTGGCTAAATATGAAAATATTAAAGGGTTTATGAATAGTAAAAGCTAATTATCAAAATGACTGACAATAATTGACCCAAATCTAATTCTAATATAATATTAGAGCCAATGGTTGTCCGTTTGGATGCTTAGTTCCAACGGCCCGGTTCAGTTACTAATGTGTTTATCTCAAGTGACAATTGAATGTCCAGTCCCAGTTGTACTTAAGGGGGAGTATTAAAGTATCTCATATTAACTTAACATGAAAATGTTGAAGGATTTATAAGTGGTAAGGGCCAACTATCCAAATGATTAGTTCTAGTCATTTTGGCAATAGTTGACCCAAGCCCAATTCTAATAACATCAACTATTAAATATTCAAAAATAGAATTCAAATTTATTTTAATAATTTATCAAAATTATGAATTAAAATATCAATTTTAAAAAAAAAAACTTAACTTAATCTCTTCGTTTCTTATATAACAAATGGTACGCAATATAAATAAGTTTTAAATATTTTTAATTTTTAATAATAAAATTGTAACAATGTCAAGATTGATATATTATACCTAATTAATTTTTAATATATTTCACTATTTATTTATAATGTTATTATTAAGTTCTTTATGAATAAATATTATTTGATAAATAAACATTAATATGAAAAATATATAGTAAAATATTATAAAATTATTTTAATTTTTATGAAAATATTATAGACAAACTACAAAACAAAATTTGACTCATTCTATAAGGGAGAGATGTGAGTCCGTAATTAAGCTTGTTGCGTATGATGGGACATGAGCACGGCCTATGTAGTGCCCTTTCTAGAAATTATAGGTGAAGGCATGGGCTAAAGATACAAACGTGTTGGTGTGGTCAAATGAAATCCTCTGTGTCATTGTCCCTGCTTCAACCCTATGCCACTTTATCTCAACTATCCATTTATATGGGTCCCATATAAATAGATGGTTGAGATAAAATAGCACAGAGTTGGAGCAGGGACAACGGCACAAAGGATCAAGTCCCTGATGTGGTGGAGAAGTTTTTGATGGAAGATGTGCATAGAGAAATGGGAGGATTCATGACCTGAAGATACGAACGTACCAGAGGGTATGTATTAGTGCTCAGAGAAGGAGGACGATTTACGGTCTAAGGATAGAACCCATGTCATGTTTTGGAATTATGCTGTGAAATCTACAGCGTAGGGCATAGTCATGTCAACAGAGTCACCATTATTTAGAAATTTGGTTTTCTGGTAGGCGTTGAACTCTACAAAGATTTTAAGACCCATTAGCATTTTGCTTAAACTATACTAAATTTGTTAAAAGGGGCTACTTAGAGTAAAATTGTACCATTTACGATTTCCTCGTATAAATATATCCAGAAAGATTTTAAGACCCGTTAGCGTTATGGTTAAGCTATATTAAATTTGTTAAAGGGGCTATTTGAGTAAAATTGTAACACTTACCATTTCCACAGATAAATATATATTGTAAACCTAATTGCTGTTAATGGTGAAATATGCACTCTTAACTCTCAAGAAAGTAGGCATACTCAATTGGTCAAACCTTGTCAAAACTTCTTATTTCTTGTTTTCTTTCTTTCATTATTCATTATTGTTGCTATTTGTTTTCTCAATAATTGATATGAAAGTATTGTTGAAGTAACAATGAATTTGTTTATAAAGTTTGAAGTATAAAATTTTAATAAAACTAGGAGTTTCAAACTCTAGCAACAAAGAGTGAAAAATTTATTGACATAACAACACATATTGAAGGGATTGCAAGTGAACGAGTTGGAAGACATTAATGAACTCAATTGGGAAGAGTTATAGACACGAGCAACTAGAACCATTTGACTTTGTTTGGAAGACAATGTTATGTATTATACATTAAGAATGCATCCCATGTAGAGACATGGAAGAAACTAAGGACTCAATACATATCAAAATCTCTCATAAACAAATTGAATCTAAAGCATAATTTACACAAGCTGAAGATGCAGGAATGAACATATTTGGAACAATATATCAATGCATTTAATTAAATAATCATTGACTTATTAAGACTCAAAGTGACTATTATAGAAAAAAGACAAAGCAATGATTCTATCTTGTTTCTTACATCTTTCCTATGAACATTTGGTGACTATGCTCATATTAGTAAGAAGATAGTTAGTTTAGAGAATATCATTGATATGTTATTAGCTCACAACTAACAGAGACTCAAAACCATTGAAAGATATTAAGATAAAGGTTATTTGTGAAGGAAACTAGGTCTAAGGGAGAAAGTAGAATAAGAATGGCTCATCTAAAAGGAGATATATATTTAAATATAAAGTTTAGAAAGACATTCTAGTGCTAAAAGTATAAGAAATTATGACATATTAGGAGGGAGTGTCCAAATAAGAAGAGGTAAGATGATGAAAAGAAGTATGATGATTCATTGAGTTATACAAATATACTACAAAGTAAGGACTCATATTTTAATGATGGATATATACTTTATATTTCAACTAGTCAACTTCAATGCTTACAGATATTGGATTTGGGATGCTTACATCATATAAGACAAAACAGGGATTGGACTATTTCATAGTGTTGAACTAAGGGAGGCTCTAACTAGTGTTTTGTCGATAACAAAATATAATTACTACTAATGAGTTTATTATTTTGATGAAAAAATATAAGTACAAACTATAGTCATAAACTCAAGAAGATAATTTACAAAGTTCATAAAGAGAAGTTGAAGTTTAACCATCGAAATGAAGATCAAAGTAAGAATAAAAGAAGATCAAGGTTTATCAATATCATTCTTTAGTTTGTAAGTTAATTATAATCCCACTTTGTTAATTTGATGCTCTAAAAGGCTCACCATGCATAAACATTTCATTTCACTTCATTGTATAAGCCTTTACATTCATCAAGAGGCATTGAAGCTTTTGATTTTAATAGAAAAACCTCTTAATCTTTTAAATACTCTTTAGGAAACTTTTTGAGAATGTTTAAATCATAATTGCATTAAACAAATTGGTTTTGAGCATTTAAAGTTATTAAAATCATGTTTTTGAGGTGATTGGTCGACCTATGTGGGTTACTATTGGACCAATACAGGTTAAAGTTGCTAAATTTGATGTACTATAAGTTTGTTGTAACATTTTTGGGCCAATATGCCTAATTGGTTGACTAGTATTCCAATGATTAGTGAATCTAGAGCTTCTAATGCATACTTATCGATCAGTATATTATACTGTTCAACCAGTACATTATGTATAGCCTTTATAATGTCTAATTCTTAGCTCCAACTACTAGGAAAGATCATAAAATACTATAAATAAGTATTTTCTCATTGGTTTTAGCATCAAGAAGGTATAGGTGTCTTATACACACATTTCAAAGTGTTTTTTCAATCATTTGAGAATCATTGTCTCATATTTACATGAGTGAGCCATTTTGGAGTTATTAAGTGATAAAGTGAGGAACTTTCAGTTATAATATTTAGTTTGGGAAATTTATTATTGTATTTAGAGGTGATCTAAGTGAGATTGAGATTCCTCTTCACTTTGAAAGAAAATTATAAGAAGGGTTTCTCTTTACTAAAAAAGATTAGAGAAAGGTTATTCTTCGCCTTAAAAGAAGAAGTATAAGGGAATTCTAAGAACAATCTTGGAAGTGAACTTAGGTAACAATTATTTATTGAACCATTATAAATTGGTCTACATTCTCTCTTTCTTATCCTCTTTAAAAGTTTTATTCAATTGTTTAAATAGTTTATATTAAGCAATTTCTTCATTCATATTTATATTAATTGTTGTTAAGTTATTACATTGGTGCCACTAAGGACTAATAAGTGGTATCAGAGTAACTTTATAAGACTAACATTTATAAGAAAATCCTACAGCAAAGATCATGATAACATATTTAGGAGCATCACTATCATGATTCAACCAAGAGGGACAAAGCATTAGTAGATCACCTTTCTTTGATGGTAATGATTACCTTTATTAAAAAACTAGGATGAGATTCTTCTTGATAGCAGAAAGTGTAGACCTACGAGAAATAGTTTTAAATGGTCTCTTTATTCCTATGACAATTATAGATAATAAAAGGTATCCAAATTAGAGGAAGAGTGAGAAGCTCAAGATAAGAGATTAGTTTCCTTGAATAGTAGGGCCATACATATCTTTTTTATGCATTAGGAAGAAATCAATTCAATAGGGTCTTTATGTGTGAAACGACTAATGAAATTTGGCATATTTCAAAAGTAACATATAAGAAACAAATCAAATAAAGAAAAGCAAAGTTAGCATGCTAACACATCAATATAAATTATTCAAATGAAGCATGACAAAAGCATGTCTAGCATGTATACTAGATTTATTGATATTATTAATTCTCTTATAGTTCTTGGAAAAACCTATACTAATGTTTAAATGGTAAGAAAGTTTCTTTGGTAACTTTTGAATACATAGGAAGCTAAAGTGACAGTCATACAAGAAGTCAAGGATCTAACATCACTACCATAAGAGGAGATTATTGGATCTCTTCCTATATGCAACATGAGGCTCCGAACGACACAAAAAATGACACTTTTAAAGAAAAATAATTTAGTGCTTAAATTTGAACAAAGAATTAAGACAAGAAGAAGAGACATCAACTAGTGTAAGCAAAGAACAAGACATTGGCTTACTTACTAGATTGAGAAGTTCTTAAAGAAGAAATTCCCCAAAAGAAAGGATTTCAAGGAAGATAAAAGTGATTTAAAACATAAATCCTCTAACATTACTTGCTCTAAATGTAGAAAATCTGGCCATATAAATTTACAACGTCCTTAACTTAAAGATAATAAGGAGTGTGAAAGAAACTGTAAGAAAGAGAAGAAGAGCAAGAAGAAAGCACTTAAAGTATCAACTTAGGCTGACATAAATGAATCCAAAAATGAGCATTCAAAAGAAGAGATAGCTCATATGTGCTTTATCATTATGGATATTGATGAGGTAACTATTAAAGCATAACAAAATATGATCATTCATGACAACCATGAGTTACATATATTAAGGCATGAGACAATCATAAGTTATATATATTAAGGCATGAGAATGAAACATTAAAAAAGGAGGTAGATTCCCTCAATGACTCATTGTCTAAGTTTGCAAAGGGAAGTGAAAATTAGGGAACATGTTAAGAGCTCAAAATAATTTCAATTATGGGTATGGAATAGGATATAACCATGGAAGCGAAGGTAATTTCAAAACCACATTTATTAAGGAAAAATATCTATATAGTGAAAAACCATTGTTGATGCGACAAAATAGTATGGAGAATCCACATTGAAGTCTATACATTCCATATCCACTAGGTATAATTATAAAAGCATGCATTGTGCTTTTATAAATGGATCACAACCTAGGCATAAAATTTACTACTATCAAGGAAAGAATAGGCATAATTTCTATGATAATATACAAACCTACTCACACCCTTTCAGGCCTCAAAGAAGTATACATCAAGCTTTCATTCATAGTAGGCATCATACATATAATCATAGGACATTTAACTATTCTATGAGAACATTCGATAACTTTAATATCTAAAAGGAAGATTTCGTATTATGCAAACACACAAAGAGTTCTAGGAAATGCATATATGCATTATCACAACTCATATAACATAGTATGTCATTTTTGTGGTAAGTATGGACATGTTGATAGATTTTATTTTCTTAAATAAAGAATGTCAACCAAACCATTGAATGTGTAGGTTGAATAGAAGAAGGACCTAACAACTAAGGAACCAAGCTTATTTGGGTTCCTAAAACACATTGATTACCTTAGTTTGTAAGGCTATTAGAAAAGAAAGAGCCAATGGTATTTAGTAAAGAAAGTAGTTATTTAATTGAGTATTGTAAGTAGTTTACGTATTTTATCATGATGAATGAAACCTTCTTGCCAGTAAGAAAGTCTAGAAGATGTTATTAGAGGATGTGAAGAATTTATCTACCAAAGACTTTTCAAAAGAGAAAATTGTTAAACCAAGTAAAAGAGATGAGAATGATGAGAAACCTCCAACGGATTGTTAACTCAAGAAGAATCTATATTCAAATCTCTCATAAGTAACGTTTAACATGAGGTAATGATTAGTTTATAATTTATAAATATATGATAACTTACGTTATGTGTTAATTTGAGTATAAATCCTTCGTAATGATTGTTTGGGTTTGAATTACAAATAAGGTGTTTAAAGTGTGAACTTTAGTACCTAGACTTCGAGATTATTAAACAAAATGAGGACACTAAATTAGAATTTACATTATTTGGGCAATTATTTCCCTAAAATTTTTAATAAGGATAAATCTTGCATAATTAGAAGAAAATTAGTTATATTTGATAGGAATTCTATTTGATTAGGCCTCTTATGTGATTTAACTATTTTTTTTATTGATATTTAGTTCGTTGATATGTGTTTTAATAGTTTTCGTTCAAGTTTTGACGTTGTTTTCTAACATTTAAGAGCACTGGTCAACCAATATCCTAGTATGGATGAACGATGTTTCTAAAAATCACATTTATGCCTTTTTCTAAGAGTTTGATCATTATCTGGTCACTTTTTGGGTCATTTAATCTACCACCTAATTGACTGGTATCCTTCAGTGGTTGACTAATGTTCTTAATTCTAAGAATCCTTTCTTTCCTGAGAGCTTAAGGAGAATTTGGTAACACTTACTTGTCAACTAGAAACCCTCATTGATTGACCAATGTACACCACTAGTTAACCAGTAGATAGGGTTTTTAAACCAAACCATTTTTTTCACCATGCCTCCACTACTCACTTTTGTTTTTCTCTAAAAATACTAACACTAGTTGACTAATCGAGTCATAAAGTTGACCAGTCCTCTTGTTTTTAATCTCTTCTCAACTTCTTTTCTTCTTTTCTTATATTTTATGTTTATATCTTCAAAATCCTAAACAATTCATTCTTTTGTTTGAAAAAAATCACCCTCATTTTGTAAAAATCTTATTAAATTACATCAAATTGAATTTTCATTATTTTGGTTTCAAATTTGGGGATTTCCATTCTTTCTTAATTAAAACCTATTCTTTAAAATTGTTGCCTTCATAGTTAATTTTTAAAAGCAGTTAAGGTTGTTTCCCTTTCAATTATATCCATGCATCTTTAATTTGATTCAATTATGATATTTTGGGCATTTTTTCATGTTTCTATTTTCAAAATTTTGGAGCTTTATAAACTATACATTCTTTTATGAAATTGATAGCTCGATATTGCAATTATGCTTTTATGTTGTAATTCCTACCTTTAATTTTGTAAAAACTTTCCTTTAGTGCTTTAATTAAATCTTTCAACTTAGGCCCAATATCGATAATGAGTCATTTTCAAATTGGACACAATTAAAGATGTTTTTACCAAAATTAACCTCTTTTGGTTCCTTAAATATTTAATAGCACTCTTTAGTGAGAAAATTTATCAATCTTAATTAAATACGTTTCGATTTTTTACTAAGTAAGCTTGACGAATGACAATTTACTAGGGATGGCTAGGACCTAGACTAGCCCGAAGTCAATATGTTAGGCCTCTATTGAAAGGGCCTAGAGCCTTTTCTCCAAAATCAAACCTCGAGCCTCAGATTCAGCTTAGGCTTGGGCTATCTATGCTTGGACCGAAACTCAAATGTTATGAAAAAATGACGTTATTTTCTATTTTTAATTTTTAAAAAAATTAGGCCAAGTTGGGCTTTGAGCTGTTGGGGTCTGATCATGCCTAAACTCGAGCTCAAGCTAGGCCTCTGGTAGAAATTGTCGAGCCTGACCTTACCATTACCATCCCTACACTTTAAATTATGCTTTTTTGATGAGAGTGTTGTGAGATGTTGTGAGATGGAGAGAAGAAAGAAAATGAAGAAGAGAGCATGTAGTAAAAATGAAAGATAAATGAAAGATGGTCTTTCATTGCATATGTCGTGGGTTTAAAAGTATAGTTAATTTCATGACACTTGTCATGACACTTACCACATAAAGAATCATGCTACTTGTATTTTTTACTTAGGCTACCACATGACTCTTAATAATCAATCCATTTGTCTTTCAATCTCCATGCCATTTGTCACCCAATTATTTAAGCCACTTGTCAATTAATCCTAATGCCATTTGTCACTTATTTCTATTTCCATGTGTCACTTATTTCTATTACCATTTGTCTTGCCACTTGACATTTTTCCTAGTCCAAAAATACACATAAATTTATAAATCTCCTAATTTTAACAAATAAATTCTAAATTCATAATTGAAACCATCAGACTAAAATTTAGGACATAATAATTCACAATCATATTATAATCATTTTAAATCTTTTATACCTGGAATATGTCAATTGAGTGCATGTACAGTCTTTTACAATATCATAATTCATGTGTGTATGCAAATATTATGCATATGAATGCAATGCACCTCATAATTTCTCAATGCTATTTCTCATGTACAGTGGTATAGGATCCTAAGTCCTAACCTTTAGTATGGAAAACTGGTTATTGCAATTCTCCCCCTTTAAGAAATTTCATCTTCAAAATTCTTACTTGATTCATTAAAAAGTTGGGGGTATTGATTCCTCATGTTTTCCTCAGTTTCCCATGTAGCTTCTTCTCTCGAATGATTCCTCCAAAAGATTTTAACTAATGGGATTACTTGGTTTCTCAATTGTTTAGTGTGATAGCCCACTATTTTAATCAGTTTTTCAATATAACTCAAATTACTTGCAATTTCAACTTCCTGTGCTAGCAACACATGTGTCGGATCCGACCGATATCTCCTGAGCATACTGACATGAAACACATTATAAATCTGAGTCATTTCTGTTGGTAAGGCTAACTTGTAAACCAATGGTCTAACTTTCTCAATAATCTCATATGGACTAATGTATCTAGGGCTTAACTTACCCTTTTTACCGAACCTCAGCACTCCTTGCCAAGGTGATACTCTCAGAAACACCTTATCTCCTACTCGGTACTCCATAAATCTGTGGTGCTTATCTGCATAACTTTTCTGCCTGTCTTGTGCCACTTTAATTCTACTACGGATTAGTTTAACCTTATCAACAGTATCTTGAATTAGTTATGGGCCTTCAACAATCTTTAGCCCCTCTTCATCCTAATACAAAGGCCAACAATACTTTATGCCATATAACGCCTCATATGGTGCCATACTAATGCTACTATGATAATGATTATTATATGCAAATTCAATCAGAGCTACATATTGATCCCATGCTCCTTGAAACTCCAAAACATAAGCTCTGAGCACATCCTCAACAGTCTTAATAGTTCTTTCACTCTGTCCGTCTGTCTGAGGATGAAATGTTGTATTAAAGTTCAACTTCGTACTCAAAGTTGTTTGTAAACTTACCCAAAATATCGAGGTAAATCTAGGGTCTCTATCTGATACTATAGACATTAGGACTCTATCCAATCTTACTATCTCATTTACATACTTCCGAGTTAACTGATCCAATGAGTTATTTTCTCTCACAGATAAAAAATGAGTCGATTTTGTCAATCGGTCAACAATGACCCATATGGCATCATGTTGCCTCGAAGTCCTTAGCAAACTTATAATGAAATCTATAGTAATTCTCTCCCATTTCCACTCTAGAATAGGTAATGACTGTAACTTCCCAATTAGAGCTTGATGCTCTGCCTTAATCTATTGACAAGTCAAACATTTAGCATATATTCAGCCATTTGCTTCTTCGTCCCTAGCTATTAAAAATGTTGTTTCAGCATATTGTATATCTTGGTAGTACTAGGATGAATAGCATAGGCTGTTATATATGATTCCTCCAAAATCTCTTTCCTTAAATCATCCACATCGGGTACATATAATCTCTGCTTTAACCACAATGTATCATTTCTTAATTCAAACTCAAAATTTAGATTCATTTTCAACTTCTCAATAAGCTTCACTAATTCTGGATCTTTACTTTGAGTTTTTCTAATCTTTTCATGTAACATCGTTCTAAGATTTAACGTAGCTAACAATACTCATTCTGTCCAAATTCAACTCAACATTCATTGCTCTCAGTTGAGCTAGATTCGGTAACCTCGATGTCTGAATTAGTGTCGTACTGTTATTAGATTTCCTGCTTAATGCATTAACCACAATATTAGCTTTACCAGGATGGTATTTAATTGTGCAATCATAATCTTTAAGTAACTTAATCCATTGCCTTTGTCTCATATTCAACTCTTTCTGACTCAACAAATATCGCAAACTTATATGATTTGTAAATATCTGAAATGTCTCGCCATATAGATAATGTCTCCAAATTTTTAAAGCAAACACCACTGCAGCCAGTTCTAAATCACAAACTGGATAGTTAAACTCATGAGACCTTAACTGTCTCAATGCATATGCAATCACTTAACCATATTGCATCAGTACACATCCTAATCCCTAGTGTGAAGCATCACTATACACTACATATCCTCCAAATCTAGATGGAATAGTTAATACCGGTTCTGCATTTAACTGATGGTTTAGCTCTTCAAAACTCTTTTGGCATTCATCAGTCTATCTGAATGTTACATTTTTCCTCAAAACTTTTGTCAAAGGGGCTAAGATCAATGAAAATCCCTCAACAAGCCTCCTGTATTATCCTACTAATCTAAGAAAACTTTGGATCTCAGATACATTTCTCAGAGCTTCACATTTCATCATTACTTCTACTTTCTTTGGGTCTACCTGTGTTCCCTGTCCAAATACTATATGACCCAAGAATACTACTTGATTAAGCAAAAATTCACACTTACTGAACTTAGCATACAATTGCTTCTCTCTCATTATCTGTAGGACTAACCTCAAATGTTCAGAATGTTGCTCTATACTCGTCGAATACACCAAAATATCATCTATGAATACAATCACAAAATGATCTAAGTAAGGTCGAAATACCTTATTCATCAATGCCATAAAAGTTACCGGATCATTAATCAATCCAAAAGGCATCATCAAAAACTCAAAATGCCCATATCTGGTCTTGAATGCACTCTTAGGTACATCAACTTTAGCTATCTTCAACTGATAGTACCCTGATATCAAATCTAACTTAGTAAACACCTGAGCTCCCTGTAATTGATTAAGTAAATTATCTATTCTCAGTAATGGATACTTATTTTTTATTATCACCTGATTCAACTGCCTATAGTTAATACATAATCTTAAGGTTCCATCTTTCTTCTTCACAAATAAAACCAGAGCTTCCCAAGGTGACACACTTAGTCTAATAAAACCCTTATCTAATAACTCTTACAACTGAGCCTTAAATTCCTTAAGTTCTACAGGTATCATCCTATATAGAGGAATAGATATAGGAGCAGTACCTCGAACTAGGTCAACAATGATCTCTATCTCCCTATCTAGGGGTAAACTAGATAATTCAGTGGGAAACACATATGGGAAATCCCTAATAATAGGAATATCCTATACCTTTTGCTCAGTTCGAGTATCAGTCATATAAGGCAGGTAAGTAAGCCTGACATCTACCTCGAATCAGTTTTAAAGCACTCATTGATGAAATCAATCTGGTTGGCACTTCGTGACTAACACCTCGAAATATCACTTTCGGCTGATTAGGAGATTCAAGAATCACCTCTTTAGTGTAGCAGTTCATCATAGCCCTATGTACAGTAAGTCAATCCATACCTAAGATAAGATTTATCTCATTTAACTGTAATATAATCAAATTAGCTTCCAACTCTACCTGATCAACCTGAACAATACACTTTTTACACACTTCTCTAATCACTGTAGTACTACCTATCGATGTACTTACTTTTAAGTCACATTTCAACATTTCTCTCTCAGAAGTTTAGATGCCAAATGCAGTGTGATAAATGAATGCATAGATCCTGGATCTAACAATACAAATGCTTCAAATTGAAAGACATTTAACACACCTGCTACAACATCTAGGGAGTTCTGAGCCTCCTGTCTGGTAATAGCGTATATTCTAACCTGAGACTGTGGTTAATTACTCTGCACCTCATTCCTGACAGTAGGATCAGTTGAACTTATTCTGCCTCTACCTCTGCCTCTCTGTCCTGATCTACTAGTTCTGCTTTGTTAGACAGTAGTCTCTATTATTGATCCTCCTCTCATTCCAGACTGTGCTCCAAAAGTCGCGGGACAGTCTCTAATCTAATGCTCGAAAGAGCCACAATGAAGGAAAGCTCTTGATAACTTCTTACATTCACCACCATGTTTCTTTCCACAGTGCTCACAAATAGGCATCTGTTGTGACTGCCCTCCTGATACTTGCCCTCTACCAATACCAGTCTATATAAAATTGTCTCTCTGTCTAATCCCCGATTGTCTCGATCTAGTTAGTGGTCAAAATGATCTATTTTGGGGTTTACTAAATCTTCTTCCAGAATCAACTTGACATTCACCCTGTCTCTTCATTCTGAACTCCTCTCTATACTCTCCTTGTCCATCTTTCAATAACTGTTCAATTTTGATTGAGGTAACTCTCAGCTTAGTAAAACTGCTCAGATTAGTAATAACTAACCTCGTTCTGATTTTCATATTCAGTCCATCCTCAAACTGTCTACATTTGTCTTCCTCAGTCGAAATCAATGTAGTAAGATATCCCATTAATTCATTAAATCGTATCTCGTATTCGGCTACTGTGAGACTTTCCTGCTTTAGATCGAGAAATTCTTTCATTCTCCTATCCAGGTAGATCTTCGACATATAATTCTCCTTGAAGACCTTTAGAAAGTCTTCCCACGTTAAACTACAAGGTCTAGTGGTGTTGCCGAGGACAGTCTTCCACCACTGATAAGTTGGACCTTGCAATAGCGAGATTGTGTAGTCAAACCTTTCATTTGACTCATAGTCCATCTGATGAAATATACTTTTTGTTCTCTCTAACCATCCTTCTGCCTCAGCAGGGTTTGTACTTTTATAAAAGTTTACAACCCCCTGCTTCCTAAGTTTATCATACCCCCTTTCTCTCCTCTTAGGAATTCTCTGAGGCATTTGGTCAGATCTAGGTACTGGATACTCTCTATTGGCTCCTACAGACTCTAGGTCAGCTAACTCTACGACTTGATCTCCTATAGCGGATGACCTATAATAAATAATAATCGTGATCACTATCCAAGTCTCTCACTATATGTCTATATATCATGTCTATATGTTCTTATATGCCCCTACAGATGCTAAACCATGCTCTGATACCAAAATCTTGTAACAACCCAACTCCACAAAGTTGATCCTGAACATCCAGAGGACATTCAGGAACATACCATATGAAAATGGCATGTTAGAGCAGTCACATTACTTATCTTGGCATCATACATATAACACAAATATTCAAAATATCAACTCCTCATTTCCATTTATAAAACATAATTTACACTATAACATTTCACTATATAATATATATATACTATATCAAAGACATATGAGAGTTTACTACTCTTTACAAGATTCCACATTAAATGAGAAAACTAAACAAAAGTATTCTATCTAACTCCTCAGTATCAGCTGATCAGACCTTTGAGCCATTCGTGACAACTAGACTTCTACTAGTTTGCCTTAGGATTGAAAATTAACATTTGCAATTTTGATGAGTTTTGCAAACTCAGTGAGTGAATCATCCTCGATGTGCTCACTCATATCAAATCACAAGGACAATTCACAATTCAATTCACAGACAAATCATATAATAAAATATTGCATATCATGTTATATTTCATCATGCTTTAACAATTACAGTTTGTTTACACTATTTCGCATTTATATTTCAGAACAGTCCAATCAATTCATTTCAATCATTCATTTAATACATATCAAATTATATATGCAAATGTACATGTGACTCCACTTTTATTGTTACTTTGTTGTGAACGAGTTCTTTTTACTATCCCTTATCCATTGTGGATACTAGGCTCATTAATAACTGTCTCGTACCCATTTCAGATACCAGCTCTTTTTCACTGGTCACTCCGAACATAACTCCTTTATCTGATCATACATATCAATTTGTTGAAATGCATCATTTCTCATTGTATGAAATCAATCACTTTCATTCATTACACAATTTTTTTTACATATTCATCGGATCTAAGTCCAACATTCAACATTTTGTTGAGTACACATATTTTTCTTGGTTCACATTCAATTAGGAACACTCCCAACACAATATCAATTATCAAACTCCTCGTATCATCAATGTCTGGAATTATCACATTCATATCAATAACATTTCAACAGTTGGAATTTAAATAGAACAAATCAATCCGAGTGAGAAACATCTAGGTTGATTCATAGTATGTTCTAGATTAGCTATTGCCTCGACGAATCAACAATTTCTGGATGATGATGTTCGATTTGCTCTTCTATAATCATGCAATATACATATCGTACACATTATTAAATTGATCAATCATATTAATATCCAATCATGCACACGTATCTATGTGTCATGTACAATGCATGTATCCTTATGTATCCTTAATCACAAATCATGATCGTTCAAACATTATAATTTGTATATGTCTAAGTTGCACTTAAGTTTACACCTAAAAGAAACTTGATTATTCTAAACTCTTCAATTATGCATTCATCAATCCCTTTTCTACCATTATATAATCACATAATATCCAAATTTTTATTCATTCATACCTAATACATCTTACTCATTCCTTTAGATCACAATTGCATTCCTAAGAAAACTTTCATTCTTATAACACTCATAAATTTCCAGGTTTTATATACATTAATATCATCAATCCATTCTTAATTTATAACCTCAATTAACAATCTAAACTTATCAAACACTTTATCAACTTATTCAACATCAAACTAGGTTCGTTTCAAGACTCAATCAATTCTAAATGCACCATAGGAAAGTATCTTATCATTTGTTAGTTCAAAGATCACTCAAAAGAGAAGAACTCATGTAAAATGCCTTTCCCACGATTGTGGAGGCCTTCCCATAATTTCCAGCCAATTTCTTCTACAATTTTTCCATATTTTTAACCTTTACATACTATATTAAAGACATCTTCTTCACAATTCACCATGTAGACTGCCACATCCCACTACCATAGGGTACATACCCAAACATTCAGGAACATTCAAGTACATATCCTATGATAATGGCATGATAG
>JANQAP020000135.1:2930258-2940716 GCA_026874005.2 Erythroxylum coriaceum
CAATGCCATATTAAACACTCCTAACCCGTGCCAAATTACCAAATTACCCTTCCTATTGGTGAGGGGATGTTACATTAGGTCTGAAGTAACCCAAATTATTACTAATATTAAAACAAAATTAATATTAATAATTTTAATTTTAATTTTAAATTTTTTTTTTAAAAGAAAAAAAAGACACAGTCGGGGTCGTCTTCAACCTCTAGCCGGGTCGGGCATGACCCGGCTGGAACTAGACGGAGCCCCGATGCTCCAGACCAGCAGAGGGAGCCGGATGCCGGCGTTGGGACGACACGGACGACGCGAAACGCACGAGAGGTCGGAAACCCGACCATGCAACGCTTCCCGAATGACAACGTCCGAAGCTCCATGTACGGTTGTCGTCCCTCCTCTCCATCACGATCCAGACGACGTCGAGTGCTCCATGGATGACAAAAACACGACCCTCACATCTCAGGCATATTAAAAACGTTGGAAAAATCCAACAGCCACAAGATCCAGTTTTCAGCAGAAACTCAACCAAGAAAACAGAGGATAACAGAGGAATTTTTTTCATCGGTTTATACAGCAAGACAGAGGCATGAGAGGCTTTGATACCAAATGAAAAATAAACCACAGCATGCAGGCATCTCATACATAAATCTTGACGTAAGGATACATGCATAAAACCATATATATATATATATATATATATACACTAACGGAAGCATAACCGAACCTCTAGCCATTGTCGACGATAAGCCTCGTGATCTCTGAGTGGTTTGAGTTTCTATTTTCTTCCTGAAGCAAGCTCGATGGTGTGCTTTATTATGCTCGGTGGAGATAGGACCCGAAACCAAAACTAACGTTTAGTTTTTAAAACAACACTTCATATCCTACTGTCCATCACAGAGGCTGAAGGTTGAGGAAGTGGGTGACAAACACGCATGCGGTAGTTACAGGACATGATGAAAGGAACCATATACAAGAAAAAGGGACCATATACAAGTAAGTAAAGTTTGACCGAAATCCTTACAAATGACAGCAATTCGAAAGTTGGTAAAGACAAGAGTACCTTTTACAAGTCAAAAGCAACTTGGTCTGGCTGCCTGAGGACTGCCCAACGTTCTTCAGCACCCGCTTCAAAGCAAGCAAATCCTAGGGCTCCAAATGAATATTCGGAAATGGCTCATAGAAAGAAATCAAAAGCAGTGCATTGGGTAGGGAGACAGCTGTTTTGTAATAAAAGATATATTGAGGTCCAATCCAATGGCGTACAGTTACACAACCAATCTTATTACGTATCTTTTCAGGAATGCACAGCTTTTGTTTCTACTTTTTAGGCTGTCTTTCACTAGTTTTGGAGGATTAAATCTTGTTATTATTATATTTTATTAAAAAATTTTTATATATTTATATAAATATATGAATAAGATTAAATTTAAGTAAATATATAAATAAGATTTAATAAAAACATTAGAATAGAATAAATAAAAAAGAGGATTTAATGGGCTAGTTTTAGTTAGCACTTTCATTTACCATTTCTCGCATATTCACATCTTTAATAATACGTGTAGCCAAAGAGACAAATGCAAGCATTCCACAAAATTGACTAACTAAATCTCGGTCTTCTTCGTCTTCTTTTCTTCTGTAACGTAATAATTGACATTTGACTCTAAAACCATTTATTAATTATTTAAGTCCCGTCAATTTGACTAATTAATGGTTCCAACTTCCGACAAAGTATATTACTTTATAAATTAACTAAAATTTTATTTAATTTGTGTTTGATTATGCGGTACAACAAGAATAAGTACTTATTTATCGCAGTTTTTAAATATAAATATATGTTTGATTCTGTGATAAACAATTAAAGGTTAGAAAAAAGTACAGTGCCACTACAGAAATCAATAAACAAAAAAAGAGTTGCGATAGGAAACTACTTCTGCCATAGAAATTTTACTTTTTATTGATAACCTTCACTACAAGTAGTATTTTTCATTATACTTTTAATTAATATGACTAATAATATATTTTTATAAAATATTTTATTTACTAAATTTATTTTATTTATATTTTCTTATTTTAATTCAATATTTTATTATTTATAATTTTAAATTTATATGACTAATAATATATTTTTTAATTATTTATACAACAATTAATGATTTATTAAGTCAATAGACTTTTTTGTCATTTTATCTCTTTTCAGCAACCACAACCGTACTAGCCAAACACTTATTTTCACGTTTCAGCAGTTATCAAAACAGTAATCTCAAACACATAAGTACTTATTGAGAATAAATACTTATCATTTTAGTAGATTGATTTCAGCAGGTTGTCAACCGCTACCGCTCCCCGAAACCAAGCCTTAATATAGTAGACAGTAAGAGTGAGAATATATGTGGGAGGGACAAGTACAATCTGCGAGCCGGTGAAGCAGTCAAACATACAGAGATTGGTTCGTTGGGCCATGAAACAAAGGAGGGAGAAGGAAGGGGATTGGAACACCCTGTTATTCTTATAGCCTGTTTGGTTTAAGGAGTGTAATAGATAAAGAATATAATAGTTATTTTTAGTAATAAAAAAGAAGAGGAATAAAATAGAATGGATATCACTTTGTTTGGTTCAAGGAATAGAATAGATAAAGAATTTCTATACTAGTGTTTGGTTTGAATATAAACTTGGAATGACAAAGAAATAACTAACAAAAAGACCAAATTATTATTATTACTATTTTTTTTAATTATGTTTATTTTATTATTATTAAATTCCTTATTATTATTAATTATTATTGTTATTAATTATATTTATTTTTATTAAATTTCTTCTTATTATTAATTTTCTTCTTCTTATTATTAAATTTATTATTCTTAATAATTTTATTATTCTTATTATTATTAATTATTAATTTTCTACTTATTAATATTCTTCTTATTATTAATTTTATTATTTTATTAATTATATTTATTATTATTAATATTAAATTCTTTATTATTATTAATTATATTTATTTTTATTATTAAATTCCTTATTATTATAATTATTATTTTTTCCTATTATTATTAATTTTATTATTCTTATTCTTATTAATTATTTTTATTTTTATTAATTATATTTATTATTATTATTAATAAATTCCTTATTGTTATTAATTTTATTTATTTGTTACTATTACTATTACTATTACTTTTATTATTATTATTATTATTATTATTATTATTATTATTGTTATTATTATTATTATTATTATTATTATTATTATTATTATTATTATTATTATTATTATTATATTTCTTATTATTATTAATTTTCTTCTTCTTCTTCTTAATATTAATATTATTGTTGGGAGGTGAGAACGATGAAGAAATGCAAAGGATAAAAAAGTCTTCAATAAATAACTCTATTCTTAGAATAACTAAAGACACCTTTTGATGATCTTTAGCTATTCCTAAAAGTTGAGGAATGCCTAATCTTTAGGATTATGTATTTTGGTATTTTTATCTAACCAAACAAAGGAATAGGAAAATTTTAAGAATATACTAGGAATAGAATTCCTATTCTTGTGAACCAAACATCCTATTAGGGTGTTCCAATCCTGTATTCGTACAAAACTACAAAGAAGATATGTTAACAATTGGGTGATACATATAAATGATAACTATTGAGACTATTTATTGGGATACTATTTTGTCATTTATTTTAAGTTTTTAATAATATGTTAATGACTTCAACTTGTCTATTTGTCTGAAGATAACCGAAGATAGTTGAAGTTTAAACTCTTTACAGATGATAGAACTCAAAATATATTAAACAAAAGTATTTAGGCATGTCAACGGGCCAATTAGTGTACCTACGTGATCTAAACAAAAGTCTTAGGCCCAGATCTCAGGAAAAGGCTAAACAGTTAATGTTAGAATATGTTGGACTAGAAGATAGGAAAAAGGAATAACAATTTGCAGGAAAAGAGAAAACACCAACAAAAGTTTCGTTAACAACATTTTAGAGACATGTCATCACCTTCATGGAAAAGTAGAATCATCAACAACCAAAGTTATATATGAAGAGGAAAGAGAATAACAAAGAAAGCACATCCCCAAACTTTACATCTTTATGTTGCTTAATTATATGCATATATAAAAGATACAGAACACATTACAAACACATTACAATCTTAAAAAGATGGTTTGATTATATCTGTAGCATTTCATCGAACACATTACAAGCATTCTCCCATATTCCCAATATTAACATACAAAGTTCTCAAATTAGCCACATCACATGTCAACACAACCAAAAATACCAAAATGATGAAGAGAGAATGACTAATGAGAGCTTACCTTCGACAGACGTTGCCATGATAGATGAGCAAACTGAAAGTATGAAACGAAAAAGATGGAGGTAGGCAAGAGACGGTGTGAGGGAGGGACGGTGCAATTTACTAGGGAGGGAGGGAGGGACGGTGCAAGGGATGAGGCTGATGGAGGGTTGAGGGAGAGATGGTGCGCTGCGAGGAAGGGATGGATTAGAGTTGGAGACTTGGAGTCACTTAAGAGGCAAAACGACGTTGGTTTTTGCTTACAAAACGACGTTGGTTTTTGCTTACAAAATGACGTCGCTTTGCCTCTTCCTTTAATAAAGTTATTAAAGGAAAACGATGTTGTTTTACTCATAAAGCAAAACGACATCGTTTTCCAAAATGTGCGGGCAGGTCACGTGCCTCGGTTCGCGGCCCATTATTTACTAGCTGTGGCTCGACCTACAAAACCACGGGCCAATTCCAACCGGCTGTAGGGCCAAGTCGGCTTGGTTTTGACAATCCTATAAATATTACTTATATATCGTTAGTAATAATATCGGATATTTCATAAAATTTGAATACATTAAACAAAAAATATATTAATCTAAATATTTAAAAGAGTTGTTGTAACGATTGATTAGGGTTCTAAATTACTATCAATAGGTATTTTCTTATTGGTTTTAGTATCAAAAGGTTTTTAAGTGCTGTATACACACATTTCAAAGAGTTTGTCAATGATTTGAGCATTATTGTCTCATATTTTTATAAATAAGTCATTTTGAGTTATAAAGTGAATGAGTAGGATATGTTTGAGTTGTAATCTTTTGTTAAAGTTTGGATATTATGCTTGGGAGTATTCCAAGTGAGAACAAAGTTTATTCTTCACCTTAGAAGAAGATTATATGAAGGATAGTCTTTACCAAGAAAAATTGTATAAAGGTTATCTTCACCTTAAAAAAAGAAATATAGTGGAATTTCAAGAAGAGTCTTAATAGTGGATGTAAATAAGGGTTATTTTTAGAACCACTATAAATCAGCCTGTATTCTCTCTCCTTATCCTCTTAAAATTATTGTTTCCTTTTTAAATTATTGTTCAATTGTTTGATTAATTTATATTAAACAATTTTCTCATCCTTATTTATATTGCTTATTATTACTTGAGTACATTGGTTATACAAATTATTGAATTTTGTAAACTTCCAATTCACTCTTCTATTGGGTACCACTAAAGACTAACAAGTGGTATTAGAGCAGGACTATTGAGCTAGTTTTTCTATAAAAATCTTATCGTAAAGATCATAATGACATATTTAGGAGCATCATCATTATCATTCAATCAAGAGGGACAAAGCATTAGTAGAACACCCTTTTTTATGGCAATGATTACCTTTATTAGAATATTAGGATGAATTTCTTCTTAAAGATCGAAAGTGTAGACCTTTGGAAAATAATGTCAAATGGTCCCTCTATTCCTATAAAAATTATAGATAACAAAAGGTACCCAAATTGAAGGAATAATGGGAACCTCAAGATAAGAGATTAGTTTCCTTGAATAGTAGGGTCATATACATCCTTTTTACATGCATTGGGAAGAAATGAATTCAATCGGGTCTTTATGTGTGAAACAGCTTATGAAATTTAGCATAATTTAGAAGTTACACATGAGGGAATCAATTAAGTATAAGAGAGTAAAGTAAGTATTCTAACGCATCAATATGAATTGTTTTAAATGAAGCGTGATGAAAGTATATCTAGAATGTCTACTAGACTTATTGATATTATTAATGCTCCCAAAAGTCTTGGAAAGACCTATACTAATGTTGAAATAGTAAGAAAGTTGCTTAGGTCGCTTTTAAAAATATGAGAAGCTAAATTGACTACTATACAAAAGTCAAGGATCTAACAACACTACCATTTGAGGAACTTATTGGATATCTACTTATATACAAAATGAGACTCCAAGAGACAAAAGAAGAAACAAAGTTCTCAAAGAAAAAGAATTTAGCGATTAAAGTATCAAAGAAAGAATTAAGAAAAGAGGAAGGCACATCAACTAGTGAAAGTAATGAAGAAGAAATTGGTTTAATCACTATAAAATTTAAGAAAATTCTTGAAAAAGAAGTTATACAAAAGAAAGGACTTTAAGAAAGGTAAAAATGATCTAAAAAATAAATTATATAATATTAATTGCTTTAAATATGATAAACCCAACTATATAAAGTTATAATATCCTTAATTCAAAGATAATGAGAAGTATGAGAGAAATTATAAGAAGGAGAAGAAGGATAAAAATAAAACACTTAAAGCCTTAACTTAGGATGACATAAATGAATCTGAAAGCCAGCATTTGGAAGAAGAGATAACTCATATATGCTTTTCTACTATGGATGATGATGAGGTAACATCCAACCCTAACTTATGTGATAGTGATATTGATTTAACTTAGATGAATTAATTGAAAGTATAGAAATCATGAGTAAGAAAAGTAATATATTATCTTCTAAACTCAAGGAAATTTAAAAAGAGTTGGATGAATGCATGACAGAGAATGAAAAGATGAAAAGTGAATTGCATAACATTAAATTATCCAAAAATTTAATTATTAATGATTAATCATAACTTAGATGCATAAGGCGTAAGAAGAAAACATTGAAAAAGAAGGTAAATTCCTTTAAGGACTCTTTATCCAAGATTACTGAAAGGACAAAAAACTATAAAACATGTTGAGAACCCAAAAGAATTCCAATGGTAGCAATGAATAGGACATAACTATAGAAATAAAGGCAATTCTAAAATCAAATTTGTGAAAGGAAAATATTTGCATAGTCAAGAACTATTGCCTAATGACACAAATGACTATGAATCATCCGCATCCAAGTATATGGATGCTCATTACACATCTACTTGGACTAATCCTAAAAGCAAATATCATGGTTTTATATGGCTCACAACCTAGGTATAAAGTTTAACACTATCAAGGAAAGAATAGGCATAATTTCTATAATAACATGCAAATTAACCCACACCTCAAAGAAGCATACATTAAGCTTTTATTCATAGTAGGCATCATATATAAAATTATAGAAAATTTCATTATCCTAGAAGAACATTCAAAAACTTTAATGTCTAAAGGAACTTTCCTCCTTATTCATACGCACATAAAAATGCATATATGTATTGTCATTACTCATATAATGTGGTATGTCACTTCTATCGTAAGTGTGGACATATTGATAGATTTTGTTTCCTTAAACAAAGAATATCCCCTTAAAAGTATAGGTTGAAAAGAAGAAGGAACCTAACAATTAAGTAAGCAAGCTTATTTGGGCTCTTAAAACATATTAATTACCTTAATTTGTAAGGAAATTAAAAAGAAAGAGCAAATAGGATGTAGTAGAGATAATAGTTATTGAATTAATTATAATGAAGGAGCTTACGAATTTTATCATGATGAATATAACCTTCCTATTTCTAAGAAAGTCTAAAATATATTATTGTAGGAAGTGGAGAACTTAGCCAACAAACACTTTTCAAAAGAGACAATTGTTGAACCAAGTGAGAGAAATGAGAAGGATGATAAGCCTCCAATGGATTGAAACTTAAGAAGAATCTTTATTCAAATCTCTCATAAATAATGTTCAATATGAGATAATTATTATTTCATAATTCAGAAATATGTCATAACTTGCGAATTTAAGTATAAATCCTTTGTGATGATTATTGGTGTTTTAATTTATAAATAAGGTGATTAATAATTATTTTTAAAGTGTAACCTTGTGATGATTATTGGTGCTTTAATTTATAAATAAGGTGATTAATAATTATTTTCAAAGTGTGAACCTTAGTAACTAGACTTAGATATTATTGTACAAAATGAGGATACTAAGTTAGAATTTACATTAATAGGAAACTATTTCTCTAAACTTTTGAATAAGAATAAATCTTGCACAATTAGAAGAAAATTACTTATGTTTGATATGAATTATTTTTTATAAGGCCCTTTATATGATTTAAGTCTTTTTATTGATATTTAGTTGGTTGATATGTGTTTCAATAATTTTTGTTCAATATTTTTTTAGTCACTTTTCTGGTTACCCAAACAATCACATTAATCAACCAATATCCTTCGGTGGTTGACTAATGTCCCCATATTTGACATTTCTTCACCTTTCTAGTAAGTTTGCAAAGAGTTTAGTTACTTCTCTAGTTGATCACTTCTACACATTAGTCAACAAATATCTTCTAGTGTTTGAACAATATCCCTTTATTTAAGAAAATTTTCTTTCTAGTGAGTTTGTAAATAAAATGGCTTCATATACTAGTTGACCATAATAATCATTGATCAACTAATATAGATTTATGTCGATTAATATAGCAAGTTCAAAGAAAATTTTAGCTTTTTCTCCTCGTCTGTTTAAAATTGCTCTATATATCCTATTCAAGACAAACTTTAATCGATCAGTATAGCCTTGTGGTCAACCAGTCTTCATGATCTAAGGGCTATTTCTTTATCTTTTCTTTTATTTTCCATCTTGTATGTTTATATCTTAAAAATCATATATGGTTCACCCTTTTCTTGAAACATCACCTACTATATCATAAAATTCTCATTAAATTACATCAAATTGAAATTTTGATTATTTTCAAATTTGGAGATTTCCAATCTTTTCTTAATTAAAAGATTTATTTTAAATTTATGCCTTTCCACCTAATATGATGCTCCCAAAATTCTTAAACCATAATTATCCAAATAGTTCCCAAAACATATCATTAATTATCAAATTACTCATTAGTTCTAAAAGAGAGGATTATTTGTCAAATACAAAAGTATTCTACATAACACAACTATTGGAATTGTCATATTCAAAAATATATACATTTCAAAAGCTTTACACAAGTAAACTACTGGCCCCACCTAAACTCCACTCGGTCTGTCCTGTACTTTGGGGTTATTAGTAATCACTGGACCTCCTAGTTAAATTGTAAAAGGACTTAAGTTTGTTTACTTTATGTTGATACATCATTTTATTCAATTGTAGTATTTTAGGCATTTTTCATGTTTTTATTTTTAAAATTTTGGCTTTTTCAAAATTATACATTCTTTTATGAAATTAATTGTTGAATATTGCAATTATGTTTTTATTTTTTACAATTCCAACTTCTCATTTTATCAAATCTTGTCATTAGTGCTTTAATTGAATCTTTCAACTTAGGTATAATATCGAAAATGGGGATTCTTCATATTAGACACAAATGGGGATGTCTTTATCAAACTTAACCTTTTGTTTTGACTTTTTAACTATTCAATAGCAGTCTCTAGTAAGAAAGTTTGCCAATTTTGATAAATTCATCTTTTTAACCAAGTTAGCTTGACACATAACACTTTATATTATGCATTTTTGGTTAATATATTTGTTTTTTATTATTTCAAAAATGGGGAGAAAGTTTACTAATATTAGATTTAGGGGGAGTGATAACATTTATGGGAAGTGATGAAATTTAGAGGGAGTGATCGTTTTGTTATTTTTGTATTTCTTGCACTTTATACAACAAGCTTAAGTAAATTTATGTTATCTTCATATATGGATTTTTTTAGTTTTAAATACCTTTTTTTTATTGATATTGAATTATGCTCTTAGGAGGTGACACATTAGCGTTTTCTATTGGTATTGGACTACACCAAGGCTCCACCTTAAGTCCTTTTTTATTCGCAATAGTGTTAGATGAACTTACCAAACATATTCAAGGAGAGGTACCTTGATGTATGTTATTTGCTGATGATATTGTCCTAGTGGATGAGACCAAGGAGGGGGTAAATTTCAAGTTAGAATGTTGGAGAGAAACGTTAGAATCGAAAGGTTTTAAAATGAGCAGGACTAAGACGGAGTATTTAGAATGCAATTTTTCGGGAAGCAAGATAGTAAATGAGGTGGTGATAGCAATTGGTACTAACATCATATCATAAAAATTGAGTTTTAGATATCTCGGGTGTAACATCCCGTTACCTTTGGGAGGTTAGAATAGTAAATATGAGTGATTAATGAGAACTTGGAAATGCATTTTTCATGCTCATGTATTATATGATATGCTCATATTCATGAATAGTGAATTTTTGCACATGAAAATAATTGTACATGCATTCATAGACATTCCGGGTATAATTAATTTATAATTGAATTGTG
>JANQAP020000135.1:3278350-3298050 GCA_026874005.2 Erythroxylum coriaceum
TGTGTAGGAGATCAAAGTGGGGATTGGAGTCGTAATGTAGGAGATTTGGGCTGTTTTGGAGAAGCTACATGCTGGAAACAGATACGACATGACCATGTCGTATTGGACAGTTGATGCTTAGCGCAGAACATGTTGAAGGCAGATATGACATGACCATGTCGTATCAAGCAAGAACTGGGCAGAATTTATGGACGAGTTTTTAAGCCCAATTGCTATCTATTTTGGGTTGGATCTTTGTTGGAGACGCGGAATACAAACTGGGAAACCAGAATGAAGAGTCCTACTTAAAGATTAATTAGGAAATCTCTCCTAATTTTGGCTAGGTTACAAATTGGATAGGATATAAATACCTTTTGGCAGAAGAAGATCACATCTCTTCCTTCTCCTGTTTGGAGGATTCAGCCGCCAGCCACCATTGTTATTATAGTCTTTATTTTATTTTGCTGTGAAGACAAGATGAACTCTAAGATGTCTTGTGTTCTCATGTTAGCTATAAACAACTAAACCTTTTTCTAGTCAGGGTGTTTGGATATTCAGCCATGGATAATTTATGAGACTAGGTTTTTATTTGTTTATGCAATTCAAATATTTATTTAATTTCCATGCTTGAACCAGATTTATTATTGCTTAGTTTATTGTGCAATGTCACGAGTTGTGTGATTGATTAAGTGATAAATTACTTAATAAGATAGTATTGTCGTGGATATTATTCTATTAAAGTAGTGAATTGGTTTTATCTTGCGAACGATGTATATTGGTGGTCAAATTGATGGAATTAAATAATCTGACTTAATAGATTACGACGTTTCCGAATTTATTAGTTAGGAGAAAGGTCTTTTTCATTCTTAATGCAACTAGAGATTGATCTTGTCAGAGCGTTTCCTGGGGGTTGTCTTTAGATTAGAGAAGTAACTTGTCAGGGCATTTCTCGAAGTTACCGAAAAAGTAAGAAAAGATTGGTTAATGAGTGCGTCACCTTTGGCTATAACTTTGTCTATCTGAATTGTCTAATTTATCTTACGATGTCTATGATTGAATTTCCAGGCTGAATTGAAGAGTATCTTGGCTAGGTTTTCACCCATTGCGTTTTAATCTCGTTTTATTTTAGTATTTGCTGTCCAGACCTATTTTGTGCCAATACAATATACTCATGTCGTATCTGTCACTTTAGCTCTCCTTTAATTATCTGCATTGCTTTTATTTTTATTTACATCTCCCGCAATATCAATTCTTCAATCTGTTATTTTCTGAGCGTTTGAGTAACTCTGCATTAATTCCCTACGGATTCGACTCGATTCACCACTAGATACCTAGTTTTTGGAGAATTGGAAATACATTTTTATTTTTGGTAGTTTGACAACCTATCAAATTTTGTCTTTTTTTTTTTTGTGTCCATAGTGAGTAAGTTGCTTTTTAAGTTAGAGTTAGCATGAGTTTGTCCATGGCTAAGAGGTGACGCGAGTTGTGAATTTTTATTTGCATTGTGAGGGTGCTATGTTGTGCAAGCATTGTTAGACGAAAGGTGGGTGTTGCGTCATTTTGTTAGCTAGGTGTTGTTCCTGTGGTCTAGGTGCTGTTGGTGTGAGGTGGTGACGGTGTTGTGTTAAGGAGATGTCTAGTGTGGGTGATACCAAGATGTGTTATGTTGTCGGTGTGAGGTGGTGAGGAGTGCTAATGTTGAATTGAGCGTTTAACTTCCTGCAAAGAAGAGACAACATATTTGGGTGATGGGTTTTTTTTTTATAATTAAAAACAATTATTAAGTAAATAACGCAGTTAAATAATTAAATGAGAGATAAAAAAATTAAGTCTTTTTTTCTAGAACACTAAATCACATAGAACGAGATCTCACCTTATGAGATTTAGTAGTCTGGAATTCTAGAGCATTAAATTACATAAGGCGAGATCTTACCTTATGAAATTTGGTAGTCTGGAATTTTAAAGTCTTCACTCCAGAACACTAAATCACATAAGGCGAGATCTCGCCTTATGAGATTTAGTAGTCTGGAATTTTAAGAACCCCCTTTTTATTGTTAACCAATAAATTTATGTTTTAAAAGCAAATAAATGCAAACTATATATATAGAACTAAAACAAAATAAAATAAAACTATTATATTTTGGATTGCCTCCCAAAAAACGTAATTGTTTAACGTCGTTATGCTCAATGGAGTCGGTTCTTTTAAAACTTCTTCGTGTGATGGTGGTTCCAAATCAACATTCACCACACTAGAAACCGTTATATCATCATAGAATGGTTTCAGTCTATATCCATTAACCTTAAAACATTTTCTGGTCTCTAAACTTTTTATTTCCACTACACCATGAGACAAGATATTAGAAACAACAAACGGACCAAGCCACCTAAAACATAACTTACCTAACATAAGCTTTAATTGAGAATTATGCAATAATACTTTCTGTCCTACCTCAAATTTCTTTCTTAATATCATATTATCATGGAACAATTTAGTTTTCTCTTTGTAAATTTTTGAATTCTCATAAGCATCCAACCTTATTTCTTCTAGCTCTTGTAATTGTAACTTCCTTTCCTCTCCATCTTTTGCCAAATCCATGTTGCAATGCTGCATTGCCTAATAAGCTCTATGTTCAATTTCCAACGGTAAATGGCAAGCTTTATCAAAAACTAGTCGATAAGGAGACATTTCTATCAGTGTTTTGTAAGCTATATGGTATGCCTGAAGAGCATCATCTACTCGTAAACTCCAATCCTTTCGACTAAGATTCACAGTCTTTTCCAAGATGGATTTCAACTCTCTATTTAGTGTCTTTTCATTTGTGAATAGTAGGAGGTGGCTACTCGATAATGCACTTCATACTTTTTAAATAGCTTTGCCATAACTTTATTGGAAAAATGACTTCCTCGATCACTAATGATGACATGTGGGATTCCAAATGTATTAAAAATTTTAGTTTTTATAAACTTTACAACAGTTGCAGAATCGTCAATTCTAGTGACTTTTACTACCACCTATTTGGAACCATAATCAACATTTAAAAGTATGTAAGAAAATCCACAAGATGAAGGGAAGGGCCCCATAAAATCAATATCCCATACATCAAATATTTATAATATAAGAATTGGGGTTTGAGGCATTTCATTTCAATGAGATAAGGTACCTGTCTTTTAACATTTGTCATAACTTTTATAGAACACATAAGAAACTTTAAATAAAGTCTTTAAATATAATCCACTATCCAAAAATTTCCTAGCAGTTCTTTTGGGGCCAAAGTGACCACCACATGCATATTTGTGACAAAAGCTAAGACAAAATTTTGTTCATTTTCTGGCACATAATGCCTTACAATTTGATCAGAGCAGAAATTCCATAAGTACGATTCATCCCACACATAATATTTTACCTCATTTCTTATCTTTTCCTTCCTAAACTTACTAATGTAATAAGGAAAAGTTACAGTAACTAAATAATTAAAAAAGTCAATTTACCATGGAACCATACTTTTCGTTTGGAACAATTGCTTATCAGGAAAAGTTTCGAAAATAGGTAAAATATCTTCATCTCTCACTAACCTGGTCAAATGATCTGCTACTAAATTTTCTGAACCTTTTCGATCCTTTATTATCAAATCAAACTTTTAAAGTAGCAAAATCCATCCTATCAACCTCAGTTTGGACTCTTTCTTTGCCAAAAGATATTTCAATGTTGCATGATCAGAGTAAACAATAACTTTAGAGCCAAGTAAATAAGATCTAAATTTATCTAAAACAAAAACAATTGCTAAAAGCTCTTTCTCAATTGTAGAATAATTGCATTGTGCAACATCCAATGTTCTTGAAGCATAGAAGATAACATGACTTCTTTTCCTAATCCTTTGGCCTGAAACAGCTACCACTGTATAGTTGCTAGCATCGCACATGATCTCAAATAGGAGATCCCAATTTGATGGCTGAATAATAGGCGTACTTGTTAATAGTGCCTTGAATTTGTGAAATGCTTCCTTGCAGTCCTTCCTAAAGTCAAACGGGATGTCTTTTTGTAGCAACTTTGATAAAGTTATCACAATCTTAGAAAAATCTTTAATGAACCTGTGGTAAAATTTTGCATGTTTAAGGAAAGATTGAACTTCCTTAATGTTTGTAGGGTAACGTAGGTTCACAATTAAATCCACTTTAGCTTTATCAACTTCTATGCCTCTAGATGAGATCACATGTTCTAAAACAATGCCTTGATCTACCATAAAGTGACATTTTTTATAATTTAACACCCGTTTTTGTCAATACATCATTTAAGAACCTTAGATAAGTGATTTATACAATCATTGAATGAGTCTCCATAAATAGTGAAATCATCTATGAATACTTCAATGCAATTATAATAAACTAAAATATACTCATCATGCATTTTTGAAATGTACTTAGAGCACTACAGAGATCGAATGGCATTTTCCTAAAAGCATACGTTCCAAAGGGACATGTGAATGTACTCTTTTCTTGATCCTCTTGAGTAATTGCTATGTGACAATAACCTAAAAAACCATCCAAAAACTAGAAACATGATTTACCAACAAGTCTTTCTAACATTTGATCCACAAAGGGTAATGGAAAATGGTCCTTTCTAGTAGCAAAATTAAGCTTTCCAAAGTCTATGCATATTTGCCACCCATTTTGTACCCTGATTGGTACCAACTCATCATTCTGGTTTCGTATCACTATCGTACTAATCTTTTTAGGCACAACATGCATTGGACTTGCTCATTCACTATATGAGATTGGATAAATTATACATGCATCCAAAAGTTTTAAAATTCTTTCATTACCTCTTTTTATTGTTGGATTGAGTCTTTTTTAAGGTTCCTGATTTAGTTTAGCATTCTCGTCTAAAAGAATCCTGTGCATGCAAATCGCTGAGTTGATTCATTTTATGTTCGCTAAAGTCCAATCAATTGCAGTTTTGTATTCTTTAAGTAGTGTCACCAATTTTTCCTTTTGCCTTTTAGTTAACCTTTCTGAAATGATCATTAGTAATGACTCTCCATCACCTGAATAGACATATTTAAAGTGATTGGGTAGGTCTTTCAATTTGATCTCCATCGCCTGCAAAACAGAAGGTAGCATTTTGTGATTTATAGTAAGTTCTGCATTTAAAGTTTTTGAATCTATTTATATTGCTGATAACGATTCTGTCACTTTATAAGTTTCATCAATTTGCTTATTCACTTCTGATTTGGCCTTAAATTCTAACTCATTTTCAATATTTTCTTCGTTAAACATTTCTTATACATTAAATAATATAGCAAGATAACATCTTATCAATTTCTCCTTTTGTTGCGATAGTGCCAAGCTTGAACTGGCCTGTTGATATATCAAAATTCCATATTATGGGACTTCAAGATCTCAGCTCTAGTTAAGTGATGAGTGTTAAGGAACTAAGGAAAATGTATAGCTAGTCCACTATAATTGACAACATAATACTTTGCAATAACCATAACTAAATACCTCATATCCAGATTATTGCTTCTTTTTTTCAGAATAACAATAATAGTGTTAAAGATGTGAGTGGAGGTGTAAACTTGGATGTTATGGTCTATACACCTCAACATGAAAAGTTCCTTCACCGAACATTTGTTACTTTCACTTTTGTCAAACATAATTTGACACATGAACTTGTGTAACAAAAAATGCTCAGGATTACGAATTATGTTATTGTAGGCATTTTAGAGTCAAAATTGTCCAACCCGGTTAGTTCAGTCCAATAGCATATGGCACAGAAGTCATCATACTAGTCCACTATGGTTGACTCTGAAAATCCACTAATTTCGTACAAAGTCTCATAGCTTAACTCATACAGTTGACCTCGCAATCGAAACCATAGATCCTTAGGGTTACTAAGCTCAAATTAGAGGGAGGTACAAATTTTCGGGGTGAGTTCTTCATAAATGACATAGTTAAAACACAAAATTTTCCCATTGAATTCTTCCCCATAAGTTTTCAATATGCTCTCTCAATCCAATTGTTTCTAATATTTGAAAATCCAAATATCGAGGTACAAAAATTTTTTTAAACTAAGGGTTTGGAATCAGTTACCTTCTTCTTTCCAGTAAATTGGAAAAGGTGCTCTGTAATCTGTTGCTTAATTTCTTTGTCCATAGCTCGATACTTGAACTTTTCCCTTTGGTTAAGCACGCTTGACTGTTTACTTAATTCTCTGTCCCATTGAAATGAGAGGTGTGAAGAATTTAGAGAGATAAAGATTTTTGTAGCAGGAAGGGAGAGGATTTGAGAGTTTGGTTGCTAGAGAGAGAGTAGAGAGAGTGGTGTGGGTGAAAAAAATGAGGGTAAAGGTGAATATATAGGTTAGGGAGGAGAAAGGAGGGGTAAAATTGGAAAAATGGCATAAAAATCATATGTCTCATTCTGCCCCTGCCGTAGGTCACGATGTAGGCCACAATCGTGACAGAAGGTTCAGAAATGGACGCTGGAAATTTTCACACTTATTTCCCATTTTTTATTCTTTCCTTCACATCACTCCCGAATTCCTTCCATACCTTATATTTGCACATCACCTTATTATTTTCCCTTCCACACCATTCCAATCTATTTTGAAAAAGAGAAGGATAAACAAAACCTAATTAATAATTATGCTTGATTTCTTTAAGGTGTTCAATTTGTATCGAAAACATGCAAAAACATAATTGGAAACCTAATTTAGTACGAAAGATGAAACACTCAAAGTTAAAAAATCATGGGTTGCCTCTTATACAGCGCTTCATTTATTGTCGCTAGCTTAACGTATCTCTTTTGCTACAATGGTTCAAATGGGTCATGTAATGATAACGCTACTATAGATTACGTGACCTGTAAGCTATTGTGCCTAAAATGTTCTAAAAATTACCTAGGTCGTCCTACTCAAGTATACGAGGTAGTTGTAGTGATTACCTCTCACAGATCTGAAATTGGTTCACTTAAATTAATTTTGAACAAAAATAAAAAAAGATGCAATCCTAAACATTCAATCCTAATTGTTGAGTGAAAGCTTTAAAGAAAATCACAAATTAGTCTGAAAAGTAAATTGAATTGATTGGAACAAAAAACGAATAGAAATCGAAGTGGAAAACTCTTAAGAATTAATTTCACTAATTTAATCTCCTATACATGATTAAGGGGAAATGATTAGACAGTTGTTTTACTGAAATTAATAGTTCAGCCCTAAGATCAACTCGAATCATATTTGACAAGTTATCATTCGAGTTAATTATGGAAACTCAATTAATAATTAGCACTTAAGTTAATATATTTCTTAATCTTAAGCTAAGCGTCTATAATTTCTTGTTCCATATTAAACTTCTCCTCTCGGTCCTTCATTTAATACTAAAATGAAGTAAAGTTTGATCATGCAATTACACCCATTCAGCTCAGAAACCATAAAAATAAATAAGACAACAAAACTGTAACTCAATTATGCATAGTTGACCAAAATAGCTACATCATCTCCGTACAGTTTAATCCTGTGTTAAATGTAAATAGAAAAAATGTAAAAGCGATGAACAGAACAAATAAAATAAAGATGGACTAACATGTAACAGAACAATAACGAAGAAAGTAAGTCAATAGACAGAAGATAAATGAGTTTAACATTATCAGCAAAAGATGAAATAAGATGAGCAAACAAAAGGAAGACTCTCGGATATAGAAGTTGGTGGTGGGTATCCTACGAAACTCAAGCTCTCTGGCATTGATTCGCGTCTTTTACCTCTGCTCTCGTCTCGCGCAGATGAATGGTTACTCAAGTTCACTAAGATTCAACTTCAACTCTCGCTTTCTACCTTTATTCTAAACTTCGACCTCTCTATTGTGTTTCTTTTTCTCACCTAACTCTTTGCTTTCTCTCCTTTCTTCTCTCAGTTGAAGCTCTGTTTCTTTTCTTAGCCTCCCTCTCTATCTCTCAGTTTTTTCCCTCGATTCTATCACTCTCCTTTGTTGAGTATGAAGAGTGAAGAATAAAAGATGAATGAAAGATGCCTTTTTGCCGCCACCCTTTCCTTCTATTTGTCGTATGCTCCTAAGTTTAAGGTTTCGTGCCCTCAACCTCTGCAACTATCACATAATAAATAAAACATTATATGAAAATGAAGGAAATGAAGGGGGTGTGTAAGTCATGGCTATAACTTATATGCCACAGCCGCTATGACATGTAAGTCACAGCAATAACTCACATATGCACGACCATGTATTTAAGTCACGACCTTGACTCACACATGCACGATCGTGCATATGTAAGTCACGACTGTGACTTATATATACATGGTTGTGCATGTAAGTCACAACTGTGAGTTACACATGCAGGGCTGTGCATGTAAGTCACAAGCTGTGACTTGCATGCAATTCATGCCACATTCACAAAATTAAGATTCATGCAACATCCACACCAATTTCACTTAGTCTATCTCCCATTTGGATCAAAACACAATGATTTATAACCAAAATAAGGATATGAAAGCAATTAAAAGCAATAGAAACTAGAAACAACATAAGTGAGCTACTGAACTGTGCATTCTACCACCTTTCTTCCTCGTTTTCTTCCTTTGAGTATTCTTTTGGCTTTGTGGCTGTTATAGTTAGCCTTTGTGAGTATGAATCTGCTCAAACTTTTCACAAGACTCTTTCTTTTGATAACGTCCATAAATTTGAAAGAATTTCTTTTACCATTAGACACTTTAAATGACACCTTCTCGTCCCCCACTCTTAGAGTTAACTCGCCCCCATCAACATCAATTAGAGATCAGGCAGTAGCTAAAAATGGTTGTCCAAGGATAATGGGTGTCTCCAAATATTCCTCTATGTCTAAATGATGAAGTCCATTGGAAAAATGAATTTGTCAACCTTAATAAGAATGTCCTTGACTACACCTCTAGGAAGGTGGATTGATCTATCAGTCATTTACATACCCATCTTTCTAATGGGTGTTATTTCACCTAACTCCATCCTTCTGTATAAAGTGTAATACATCATACTTATACCAGCTCCTAAGTCTGTAAAAGCCTTATCCATTTTGACACTGCCAATAGTGGATGGAATGTAAAAATCTCCTAGACCATCTTGCTTCTGTGGTGGTGCTGCCATTTCGTTTGAGTTCTCCTTACTTAATACTTTACTCTCTAACTTTTTCGATTCCTCTTATTTTACTGTTGAGCAAGTTTTACAATTTATAAAACCCTTAATGTTTCGCAAGTGTACGGGTCGTAAGTGTGGTAGTTGAGGTGTCGATCCTACCAGGAATTAGTGAACTAATTGAATCATAACTTTGTCTAAGGCTGTAAAAACATGATTTAAATGAAAATAAAGATAAACAGAAAATTAAACAATCAAGTAAGGGTTGAATGATAACAAAATTCTGAAATTAACAAAAGTAGATTAAAATGAAGCACCACCATTTAATAATTAAGATATCGCAACAAGAAATAATCAAAGAATTATGAGAAGGGGGATTTATCCTATCATTAAATGCTAACACGATTACTTTTGAGTTAATACGGTATTGATCCTAGACTTTTGAAGGATAGATTACTCTCTCTCTCGAGTTATAATCATTAAATCTTAAATCATTAATTGAATTATGAAGTTTGCAATCTCTCAATTAACAAAAAACCCACACATTCAATTAGATCTTAAGCCCTTTAATAGACTATCGGGTCCTCACATGAGATCTCTCTTCCTATAAATTACCGATTTAATTATTTGTGTGATCTATTAGATTGTTTAACTCTCATTACCCAATATAATTGTTTTGCTATCAGTTCACTCTCTCGATTTGTTACCGAAGCATGCAAATACAACAAATAATCACAATTCCTAATGTATTAACATCAAAAGAAATCACATTAACATTAATTCAAGAACAAATCCTAAAGGAGTTTATAACATCTTTAACAACATGTTCAACATTCTCAAACACAAGTCGTATATCATGATGAAGTAAATAAACAAGATAAAGTAGGAAAGAACTTGAAATGGTTAGGCTGGAGTGGCTAAACAACAGCTGTAAATGCTTCTCTCCCTTTCTCTCCTTCTTCTCTCTTCCTTGTGTTCTCTCTCAAAATGGCAGATGGAGGCTCACGAAAAAATTCGAGTTCTTTTCCCTCTATAGTCTTTTTATTTATGGTAAAATCTAGGTTTTACCCGACCCAAAAAGTATAAAATAACCAGCAAAGTTGAGTTTTCGAAGTTAAATTGTGTTTGCTGTCACGCAGGCTATGACCACAGCCCCCAGGCCACGATTATGGCCTGTCCATTTTGCTTTTGTCACGATTGTGAACCTGGATCTTCCACCGAGTTTCATCAAAATCTTTTCCATTCTTTAATATCTGATTCCAAATACTAACAAACACATCAAGGCGCCTCAAATACAAAAAATTTAAGCTCAATAGCATGCTCTAACCCATAAAACAATTAAAACACAAATATTTTACTAAATAACACAATCCTAACCTAAACATGCACTAATCATTCAATTTAGCAATGAAACACATAGTAAACTAACTAAAACATTATGCAATCTACCATTATCATTTACCAAATTCTCTTTTATGTAATCCATAAGAGCAAGTCATGTTTTCAGTTATTCTGTTATACTAAGAACTTCATTCAATTATGCTTTCATTGATTTCCTCTATGCTAGGATAGGTATGGAATTGTAGGCCAATATTCCTTGATTTCTTTAAGGTTATATTTACTCTATAGGGAATGTTCGTTGGCCCTTTTCTTTTCTTCTTCCCTTTCCTCTTTAACTTGGTTGAGCTTGTCTTTAGTGGTCTGGATGATTACTATTATCCTTTCCTTTATATTTGTCTAGGTGTTGCTCGGAAGACTTTCTACACTTCGTGTCAATAATGCATATACCAAATGGCTCATTTGAACCTCTAAGTTGTGGATAGAAGAGGCGTGGTTCTTTGTTACTTGTTCAAATCATCCTTACAACCTCTTGTGAGCTTCTTTCATGTTGCCAATCTTTTCCAAGATTTTATCTAACTTAGCATCCATGGAATTGTTAGAATCCAGGTGGCTCATGAGGTCAGAATTGACCTCCTTCAATATTTGACTAGGAGAAGTTTAAGTGGTTCATCTATCCTGGATTATACGAGATTAAGTAGGGTTTGTTCCCCCTCTTCGACCAAACTAAGCTCCCATGTAATTGAGCTACTTCGGTTTGTTGTTTTTCATTAAAAGTAGTCGATGTATCATGTTGTCTTGTCCGCACAACTCACATCTTTGGTAAATTGCTTTTATAGGAGTTGAAGAGGAAGCTTTCATATTATTCAATTGTCGGGTTAAGCTGTCAATTTTAACTTGCATTGTTGTTATTAGGTCAACAACTGTGGCTCCTTTTTACTCTTGAAGAGTTATGTGATGTCTAATTCTATCCATTGTCTAAAGACAACTGTTACTTGCCATCTACTCCAACTACTCCATTTACTCAACTGTCTTACTCATTAAAGATGATTCAGATGCTGCTTTTATTGTTCCTCGTATGGATGGAGTGACTCCATTATAGAAGGTTTACAACAGGAATTCCTTAGGTAAATTATCGTGAGGACACCTCCTTTGTAAATCCTTATACCTTTCCCATGCTTTGTAAAGCGACTCTGCATCACTTTGATGGAAATTCGTGATTTTCTTTATTAGCTTTGTAGTCTTCGTGAGAGGGAAGTATTTATCCAGGAATGTTCGCACCAGTTGCTCCCAAGTTGTGACATTTTTAGGACTTAGGGAATGATACCATGCTTTGGCTCCATCTCTTAGTGCGAATGTAATAACCCATTTTTCATACTAAGGGTTAGGACCCTAAACCATTATATATGAGAAATAGCACTGAGAAAGTATGAGGTGCATTGCATTCACATACATATCATTGGCATACACATATGAATTATGATCTTGTACATGTTTCAAAAATTGTATGTGCACTCAATTGACATGTTCCATGATATGAAAGATTTAAAATGTTTATGATGTGAATTGTAAATTGTTATGTCTAGAATTTTGTTGAATGGATTATAATTGGTAATTTTGAATTTATTTGTTACAATTGGGAGATTTATGAAGTTATGTGTATTTTTAGATTAGGAAAAATACCTAATGGCAAGATAAATTGACACATAGTAGTAGAAATAAGTGACATGTGGCATTAGGATTTAGTGACAAATGACTTAAATAACTGGTTATAAATGGCTTGGAGATTGGGTGACAAATGGCATGAAGATTGAGAGACAAATGGACTAGTTATTAAGAGACAATTGGAGCCATAGGAAGAAGACATGTGGCAAGTGAAAAGTGTCATAACACTTACCACACATCTACCTCACGTTAGATGAATGATTGAAATGAATTATTTGGACTGTTTTGAAATGGAAATGTGAAATAGTGTATACAAACTGTATTTGTTGAAGTATGATGAAATGTGAAGTGATAATTCAACATTTGATGATATGATTTATCTGTGAATTTGATTGTGAATTGTCTTTATATTATGATATGAGTGAGCACATTGAGGATGGTTTACTCACTGAGTTCGCAAACTCATCAAAATTGCAAATGTTGATTTTCAGGTACGAGGGAGACATAGTTCCTAAGGCATACTAGTAAAAGTCTAGTTCTGTCCATTTTGGAAGTCACGAAGGGCTCAAATGTCTGGTCAGCCGATACCAAGGATCGCAGTTAGAATATATTTTTTTTAGTTCCTCATTTCATGTATAACATGTTGTAAAGAGTAGTAAACTCTCATATGTTTTTGATACTGTATATATGGATTATGTAGTAAAATGCTGCAATGTAAATTATGATTTATAAATGGAAATGAGGAGTTGATCTTTTGACTACTTACGTTCTGTATGATGCCATATAAGTGAATGTGATTGCTCTAATGTGCCGTTTTCATAGGATATGTTCTCGAATGTCCTCTAGATGTTAGCGCAAGTGCTCAGTGATAGTGGTGTGTTATAGCGAAAAGAAAAAGCCTCATCCTATTGACATCTTCCGACATCCCAAGATACTAGAAAGTATCGCATATCCAGGAAGTTTACTATATGCATGTTAGGGTCCTCATTAGTCAATTCGTAAAATTACACATTTGTTTGCAGCATGTTTAGCAAGGCTGGCTTAATCTTAAATGAGGTTGCTTAGATCAGTAGTTGATTTATGCCTTGATTCGTAGCATTAAACCCTGATCTCATGAAATCTATGAGGGTTCGTGACTGGTTCCTTGATTTCCTTCTTGATTGAATTCATCCGCCATTGGTTCTTCTATTTCTTCTTCATATCTTGCTCTTCAAAATGCTCGTTCTAAACAGGCGATCTCTACTTCTAATGTTTCAACAATCTTATTTAAAGTTTAAGTAACTCTTGTGTTCATGCGATTGCAAGGATATAAGAGAGGCAAAATTTTCTTAAACTAAAAGAATTCAACTAATCCTAACTAGATCCCTAACAACAGTGTCAAAAACTTATTGAGAAAGTTTTAATTTTATAAAACCCTCAATATTTCACAAGCACACGGGTCGTAAGCATAGTATATAAGGTGTCGATCCCAAGAGGAATTAGTGAACTATTCGAATCCTAACTTATCTAAGGCCTAAAAGTGTAATTAAAATGAAAAAAATGAGCAGAAAATTAAACAATTGATATATAAATGGTTTTGAAAATTAAAATTGAGCACAACTAATTAACAATTGAAAATTCACACAAGGAAGATTAACCAATTATGAGAGAAAGGGGATTTATCCTATCATCTTAATGGGAACTTGATTACTTTTGAGTTAATTTGGTATCGGTCCTAGAATTTTAAAGGGTGGTTATTCTCTCTTGAGTTCTAATCTTTAACCCTAAATCATAAACCCTACTTGAATTGAATTAAGGAATTTGCAATCTTTCAATTAGCAAACAACCTACACATTCAATTAGATCTTTAGTACTTTAATAGACAATCGGGTCCTCATATGGGATCTCTCTTCCTATAAATTATCGATTTGATTTTTTTGTGATCTATTAGATTGTTTAACTCTCATTACCTAGACTAATCAATTTGCTATCAGTTCACTATCTTGATTTATTATCGAAGCATGCAAATACGACAAACAATCACAATACCGACTCATTAACATTAAAAGGAATCAAATTAACATTAATTTAAGAACAAATCCCTAAAAAGTTTAAAACGTCCTTAAACACAAATTCATCGTTATCATATCCATCTTATACATCAAATGAAAGAAATAGCAAGATAAAATGAAGAAGTTCACTTAGAGTGGACTGGGAGTGGCAGCAGCAACAACAGCTCCTTTTTCCTCTCTCCTCTTCTCTCTCTGCCTTAGTTCTTTCCAAATGTAGCAAATGAAGGCACCCCTTTAGGGTTTCTTTCTTTTTCTTTTATATGTTTTTTCCATATAGGGTAAAAAAATAGGTTTTATTTGGAGCCAAACGTCTAAAATAATCCTCGAAAAGTTGAGTTTAGAAGTAGTTCCCACATCTGTTATCGTACTTGTGACGATCATGGCTAAGGAGGCACAATCGTGACACTTAAAATTAGGCTTCTGTTATGATCGTGATCAATTAGTCACACGATCATGACCTATGTTGGTTGGCTTCTGGCCACGATCGTGATCTAGTTTGATTTCTATCATGATCGTGAAAAGAGAGTCACAATTGTGACCCTGATTAGGTTGTTTCTGTCATAATCGTGACTGGCATGTCACGATCGTGGCCTTGGCTCCTCCTCCGAGCTTTCTCCAAATCTTCTTTGATCTTCTTTACCTAATCTCAAACACTAACAAAATCATCAAAACACCTCAAGCACATAAAATTAAAGCCCGATAACTCTAAACCATAAAACACTCCCACTAACTCAATTCTAACCCTAAAAATGCACAAATAATCTAATTAAAAACTAAAAACATACTAAATTACCCACTAAAACATAATGCAACCTACAACTATAAATTATGAATCATATGAAACTTGTTAACTTAAAGAATAACCAAATCAATTTTTAGTGAAAGAATGATGATAGTATTGAATTGTTAAATCCAATATATGTGATGTATTGGATGGAATAATAATTCATAAAAGGATAATACTTATATTTCATTAGATTACTAATGACTTTATGTGATATATCCATAATTGTTGAATGAAATGTTGATTTAAAATTTTAAAAAGTTTAAATCTAAATAGAAATTAAACACTGAAAATACTGAAACACTTTGATGGGACCGTTGTGGTAAGTTTTAAATTTTTAGTTATGCATAAGGAATGAGATTCTCTAGTGAATACCTTTATAATAAATTTCATATGAGTACGGATTTATGTATAGAGTAAAATAAAATATGAGACATTGTAAAATGAAATATTTATTTATTTTATAACTATTCCTAGAATAATGAATTACCTTTAATAGTTCTAATTCAATCACTTAGGAAGATTTCATATTAGATATGAAATGCTATGTCCTTGAAAGTGTTAAAATTGGCAAGTCAAAGATGGGATGCTTAGCTGAATGATAAGTTATTATTTTTAGGCTAAATTTGGATATAAATCTCTTTAATATGTTAAAATTTTTATTTAAAATTAACAGTCTTGTTTCTTAATTCTTATCAGGTGATTTTGAACACATAGGAGTTGAATTTGAATCAAAAAGATGCAAGAAAAGTAAAGGCAATTCGAATTTCTAGCTAGTAGAAAATTTTTTGACTAAGTGTGGGCAAGTGCAAGGGAAAAAATTATCACTAGAGTCTAATTTGAAAGGAGATTCGATAGATTTAGGATTCTAATTATTTTGCAAATTAATTGATTTTTCTTATGTAGGGATTTGCTACCTGATTTCGAGGGGGAGTGTATTGATCAAATAACTTTAAAAAGGGAGGACGGCCCCCTCTAACCACTAATCATTCACCTTCTTATTTTCTTTTAGAGAGTTTTTTTTCATTTTTCTAGAAAAAAGGCAACTATAGAGACCAGTCGTTCTATTATTCTTCTATCAAGTTTCATCATTGTTATGAGTAGCTAAATCCTTCTTCTTGGTTGAAGGAAACCAACATTATCATCTAGTATATGTGAGATTTTCTGAATAAAGTTTATTTCATTGACTAATATTAAATTTCTTTCGCATTACTTTTCATGATTGAATTAATTCATCTCTAGGATGTGTAACTAGGAATTGATTGATTTAATTTATAGCCAAATTAATAGGATTTGACGTTCAATTTTGCTAATCAAAAGTGATAAATAGGATTACCGTCTTTTACATTAGGGATTAGAAATTCTAAGAAAGATATTTATCTAGATTAAATACATATCATATTTGTATTGTTTTGCTCATTGATTCTCTTAGTTCTTAAAGCTATTAATTAATTAAACTTAAGATCATATCTAAGTTGTTGGTTAATAAGAATGATTAGAATACATGTTTCTATTCATTTAATTCTAAGAGAGAACATCATTCAATGAGTATTTGTTAATGGATTTAATTCAAATTTGTATCGATGATCCATACTAGTTTGATAACGTAGGTGACCCGAAACCAAGGTTTGTTCATTAATTTTCCATATTTGATTATTTCTGTTTATTTCTAATTCTTGTCAATTTTAATTCCTTAGAAACATGTTATTTAGGCTCCCTAATTTGTTTTAGTTTTAACTCATAAAACACTTACCAATAGATTCCTCGTGAGAACGATCTCAACTCTTTACTAATTACCTATTTATTATTATTAGAGTTAGTATTAATTTGGTTGCAGGCGATAGCATTACCAAATTTTGGCGCAGTTGCCGAGGAACTCTTGATAGTATATGTATGTTACATGAGTAGACAAAACAACATAGTTGATATTCGATTCAAAGATAGAAAAGATAGCCAAGAAATTATGGAAGCAAACAAAACAGAGACAAAAAGAGCAGAAGAAAGAAAAGTTGGCTGCAAATCATACCCTTTGTGATTCAATACTTCTATGAAGGTCTTTTGCTGATAGACAGGAGCATGATCGATGCTACAAATCGTAGAGCTTTGGTTGACAAAACACTAGCATCTGTAAGAGATTTGATAGCGAACATGGCTTTCAATACACAACAATTTGAGATACGTTATGGCCATAGTTCAAAACAAGCGAATGAGGTGAATGTGTTAGCGTTGGAGAAGAGATTAGATGATCTTACATCTTTGGTGCAACAATTTGCAATCACAAAGAAAGAAGAAGCAAAGATGTGTGAAATATGTCTAATTTTGGGACACTCTACTAATGCATGCCTGAGATTGCAAGAGGAAAGTACATAACAAGTTAATGCTATGGGAGGATTTGCTGGGCAAGCTCAAAGGAAATATGATCCATTCTTAAACACCTGTAATCCACGTTGGCGTGATCATCCAAATCTACGTTATGGGAACTCTCAAGGGCCACAAGATAATTCAAATTTCCAACAATATAGGTAACCTTATATTCCTAGACAACATTAACAAATGGAACCCAATTCAGAAGGTAAGTCCTCTTTAGAAGATATAATTAAATCATTGGCCACTAACACCTTGACATTTCATCTTGAAAATCAATTGAGCTAAATGGAAACAACCATTAATAGATCAGAGGCACAAAATTCTAGAAAATTTCTTGCTCAAATAGAAATTAAAGGAACCTTCTCCAAAAATCTCCAAGAGGAAAATCGAAAAAGAAGTAGGAAAAGAAGTACCCATTTAGCCACAAAAGTAAAAAGGAGCAAAAACAAATTCAGATATGTAGAAATTTGTTATGCCGCCCCCTTTTCCGAGTCGATTCACTAAAGAAAAGAAAGAGAAGCAAAAGAAAAAGATATTAGAGACTTTCAGAAAAGTTCAGGTAAATATTCCTTTGCTTAATGCCATTAAGCAAATTCCTCGTTATGCTAAATTTATAAAGGAGCTCTACACTTTGAAAAGGAAATTGAAAAATGATGAGAAATTACAATTGGAAGAACGTATCTGCAATACTTCAGAAGAAAAAGCTACCACATAAATGTCAAGACTTAGGTATGTTCACTATCCCCTATAAAATTGGTGATTTAAGAATTGAAAAATGTATGTTAGATTTGGGCGCATCAATAAATGTCATACCTTATGATGTTTAGAAGTCCGTAAACGTGGAACCCCTTAAAGAGACTAATGTAGTGATTCAGTTAGTGGATTGTTCAAATGCTTATCTAAAGGGTATGTTAGAGGATATTTTGGTTCAAATAGGCGAAATGCTTTTTCCAACTGACTTTTACATTTTGCAGATAGGTAGTGAGGATGTATCCTCTTCAACTCTGATTTTATTTAGAAGATCGTTATTGAAAACCACTAGAAAAAAAATGGATGTTCATGATGGATCGTTGACTATGGAATCTGATGGCAAATTAATTAAATTCAATATATAAAATGCCATGAAATTTTTAGATGATGAACCCATTGTTTCTGTGGATTTTATTGACACTTGGGTGCAGAAAAATTCTTCCTTAAATGGAAGAGATGAACTTGAGACAATTCTTGAAATTGGAGATGCGTTGCAATGGTAGTTACTTAGAAAGATGTTGATGCCTATAAACAAACTTGAAGCCATGTTTTGCAAATTGGAAAAAACCAAGAAAATGGTGAAGTAGTTACCTTATGTGGAGTTGTCCCGAAATAATTTAAAATTATTGCCTTCGTTGATTCAACTGCCCATAATGGAGTTGAAAATTTCCCCAACCATCTAAAATACATATTTTTGGATGAGCAAGGTAATTTACCTATTATTATCTCAAATAAACTCACTCTATTATAGGAAGAACAATTGATTCAGGTGCTAAAACAACACAAACGAGCCATTGGGTAGATAGTAGATGATTTAAAATGCATTAGTCCCCCTATTTGTATACACCAACTTTTGATTGAAGATGAAGCCAAGAAGGTAAGGCAACCCCAACGTCATTTAAATCCACCCATGATGGAGGTGGTGAAAAATGAAATCTTGAAGCTTTTTGATGCTGGGATTATCTATCCCATTTCAGATAGCAATTGGGTAAGTCCGGTCTAGGTAGTTCCAAAGAAAACTGGGGTAACTGTAATAGAAAATAGTGATGGTGAGTTGATACCCACTTGTGTTCAAAACAGGTGGAGAATTTGCATAGATTATAGGAAGTTAACTTCGGTTACTAGAAAAGATCATTTTCGCTTCCATTTATTGATCAAATACTTGAAAGACTTACAGGTAAATCTTATTATTATTGTCTAGATGGTTATTTAGGTTATCATCAGATTTTTGTTACACCAAAGGACCAAGAGAAAAAAAATTTCATGTATATATTCTGCACCTTTGCCTATCGAAGAATGCCATTTGGGTTGTATAATGTACCAGCGACATTTCAAAGGTGTATGGTAAGTATTTTCTCTAATCTTGTGGAAGATTGTATGGAAGTTTTCATGGATGACTTTACAATTTATGGAGAATCTTTTAAAACATGCATTATCAACCTTGAGAAAGTGCTTAAATGTTGCATTGAGACTAATTTGGTTTTAAATTATAAAAAATGTCATTTTATGGTTGATCAAGCCATAATTTTGGGTCATACAATCTCTTTTAAGGTAATTGAGGTTGATAAGGTTAAGATAGATGTTATAAGATCTTTACCTTACCATACGATTGTGTGAGAAATTTGCTCTTTTGTTGGTTATGTAAGATTCTATTG
>JANQAP020000135.1:3302688-3318966 GCA_026874005.2 Erythroxylum coriaceum
TATAGTATTACAATATAAAAATGAAAAAGAGTATTATGAAGAAAGATATAATTATTTACAATTCTTTATAACCAACAACGGTATATTACCCGTTAAACAAAGACTAGAAAACACAACTAATTTATATAACATTTATAATCAAGAGTTACAAACTCTATATAATACATTAGCAGAGCATCAAAGACTCTTTCATACAAATGATAGAAGAAATTATTCAAGAAAATATATTAGATATAGACAACTTAGATTTAACAGAGTCAACAGGAACTTTTCATATAATTACGTTATTATCTAATGAGAAACAAAAACAAATTGCTAAATCAAATCTAAATTTAAAAGCTAGAAAAGACATTAATAATAATATATTTAAAAATCTAATAAACAGAAAAAATATTATATATTTTGGAAAAATAGTACATGAAATCCCTATTCGAATTGATCAATGTAATGGACATATATGAATTAGTCTTATAAACCAAAAACAACTTTATAAACAATTACAAAAAATACCAGAAGATAAAAGAAATAAAAAAGGATATATCCATTTATCTACTATTCAAATTTTATTAAAATCTACTTTTCATATAGGAATTGATTCTCCAATTAAAATAGCTATAGTTGACAAAAGAATGAATAATTTAAATGATCAAATAATTGGAGTCATGAATGGAAATTTAACTTATGGAAAAATAAAGTTTAATACTCGTCTAAAATTAGGAATTCCATTACAATCGCAAAAATTAAACGAAACAATTACTATTGGTTATAATTTTTATCGCAAAAATTTAATGACAAAAGGACAATATCCATTTTCTATAACTTATAAAATTAGTTATGCATTAACAAATTCTCATCATAATATTGAATTTAAAAATACCGATAGAATCTATATTGATCAACTATTCAATGAGGTAGCAAAAGTTGGAACTAATTTAAGAAATTCATTACAAACATTGCTTGATATAAAATATCCAATACAAATGTATGAACCAACGGTATATTGGTTTTTGCCGTCGGTAATTTCCGTCTGTAATTCACTATTTTCTTGTAGTGTCCTAGATTCTCTTTATATGAAATTAAATCAAAACCAAAAAAATTCCCATTATTCCGATCTCAATCAGTAAGATTAGAAAAACCTATTAGGTTTACTAAACTAGGAATTGAAACAGAAAAATCAATGAAAATTCCTGATCCACAAATTGAATCAAAAAAACCAGAAATAAAAATTAGTCAAGAATTAGGAATCATTAAACATCAATTATTTGAATTAAAAGAACATATTAAAAATACTTTATGGGTATAACTAAACAATTAGCTGAAGTATTAGCCAAGCAAACTGATATTGAACTATATTTAAAGGAAATAATTAATGTAACTCAGCTTCTAAAGGACATTAATATAAAATTTCCATAAATAAACGAACCAAACCAAAATCTAATCAAAATCTTAGAACAAATAAATGAAAAATTGGATATCGTATTAAAATTATTAACAACAAAGAAGACAAACAAAAACGAAAGTGATTCACCTCCCAAAATGGTATCAGAGCCAATAACTTTAATTAAACCATGGCAGATATAGACAGCCAATCAATTAATAACGAAGATAACACTGAAAATATTTACATTGAAAATGATATTAAAAAACAACTTAATGAAATAACTCAATTAGTGAATAAATTAACATTAGAAAATATTGATAACTCAATAAAATATGAAACAATAAAACCAATCACTGATAGCAATGAAATTATTTATGGATATGAATCTGACCAAGAATTATATACTAATCAACAAAAACAAGATGATCAACTCGAAACTAGTAAGAGTGGAGAAAAACGAAAAAGGGAAAATCAAAATAAATACAATTGGAATTCTAAACCTATAGAAACAGAAGAATTAAATCGATTCGGGTACTATAGACAAGATATTAAAATTAGAAAGTTTCCAAGTGAATATACCCGAAAATACATAACTTTAGGACCATATGGTATTTTTTATTTAGATTGAGTAATAACACCAGAAAAACTATTATTAGAATGGTCTAATAAATTAGCACTGGTTATACAAGTAGAAATTTTTTTTAAAGGATTAACAAATATTAGCACTTTATGGAATTTTATTACTTACAAAACAACTGATATTGTTTTATATTTTCTATTAGATAATGAAACATGAATAAAAAACACAACTAAATTTTTAAATGCACTAGAAATTGTAAAAGCTTTTCAAGTAATCACTAATGAACGTTATAAAGAATTTATTGAAAAGATATAACGTCTTATAAACAAGAAATTGAAAATGAAGAAAGAAAAAATGCATTATGGCATTTAAACAATATGAGAAATTGTGATTTCTGTCATATTGAAGAATATATTCGCGAATTTAAAAAATATTATTATAAGTTAACTTGAATAGAACAAGAAATGTATATTCAGATATTTATTCAAAAGTTACCGTATCTCATGAATAAAACAGTCGAAGAAGTATTTTTACTTAAACAAAATGCTAATCTAAGTTGTCTATATCTAATGTATTTTCTTGACTAATTTCTTCTGTCATTTGTATGAAAGAGTCTTTGATGTTCTGCTAATGTATTATATAGAGTTTGTAACTCTTGATTATAAATGTTATATAAATTAGTTGTGTTTTCTAATCTTTGTTTGACGGTTAATATACCATTGTTGGATTATCAAAGTACTTAATCAAATGAAGAATCAAACACTAATTAATATAAAATTCTAAAAGTTTGTTGCCAATGTATTCTCCAATTGCATAATGCTTTGCACTTATGTTGAGTTGTTACTGAATTATTTCTTGAATTAGCAGCCAAGCCAATTCTTACAATTAAATTAGTAACATAAATGTGATCCCCAACTTTGTCAAGAACCATTTGTTTACACACTATCTACTGGTCATAACAAGGCAATTGGCTCTTACTAACTTTTGTTTCTTTCCTCTTAATTCAGTACCAAATCAGTTCACTCTAGATTTTAATTCAAAAACAACAAGAGTGGGCCCCACATTTCACACACTCGGTCACTCGATCCCCAAGTGTGTTGCCACGTAGCGCACCCCTTATGAACCCGCCATTTGCCACTCTGATTTCAAACTTTAACCAAACCAAGTACCTCTCCTCACCTCTCTTCTCCTCTGTCATCTTTGTCTCTGAGTCTCGTCTTTTTTATTTCTTTTCCTTTTTTTTTTCACTTATACACTCTGCTACAAAACCCTAGAATTCCCCTGATATTCCAATTAACATGCGCCCGCACTCCTACACGATCGATTCCGTTTCCAAATCCCAGGACCTCGCCGCCGCAATCCTCGCTTCATCTACGCCCGCACACGTCTCCTCCGTCTGCGCCTCCATCGACACCTTCCTCCGCTCCCTCACGCCCGATCAATCTCGCCACTTCTTCTCTCTAACTTTTCCAATCCTAATTTGCAAGCTTTACGGCTTCGATGACGCCACCGCCACTCCAAACGCTACCCACCACCACTCACCCTCCCCGTCCGGGGGTGGCTGGATCGACGTTGTCCTCCAATCCAACGACCCAAATCTTGCTTCTAGAATCTTCAACCTCCTCTCTCCAAAGGGTACTCTTTTTCAGTCAATCTCAGCCGTCGATCGTCTATCGCTCGTCAAGTACGTGTTCCCGGTCGAACGCTTGCCTGAGTGGGCCCGACTCTTGCTGTCGAGCGGGAAAGATTGTAATGTGCTAAACGAGCTCTGTATTATATTCAAAGGTAAAATTAAAGAGGATTCAATGAAGGGGTCTTCTCATAACCAAGTTCAACTTAATGTTTTCCAGTATTTTATCTTCTGGTTTGCTTATTACCCAATTTGCAAAGGCAATAGTGAGAATTTCAACACGCTCCCTATTAAAAGACCTAAAAGATTCAATTTGGAGAATTGGGCTTCTTCTGTTACTGGCTTTTCGGGGGTTAAGCGTGGAAATGAGCAGAAATTGGAGTGTAATGTGTATCTGCGGCTTTTATACGCCTATTTGCGAGCTTTTGTGCCTATTTTTGATTTGGGTTCACACCAGCCTTATCGTAGCTCCCTTTTAAATTATGGACATGGAAGTGATGGATCGACATTGTTGAGGGCCGAGTTCTTTGTTGATACTTTGGTGCATTATTGGTTGGCTGAGAATGATTTCTCGCCTCTGCCTGTTAGTTTCTGCAAGTCGTTTGGATTGTGGCCTCCCTTGAGGTCAGTTCTAGGGGAGTCTCCGCCTAGTTCTAATTTAGGTGAGGTGGTGAAGTTGTTGGTTAGGTATTTGAATTTGAGTGCGATCGAGGTTAAAGAAGGGTTTGATTATAATGTTTCTCCAGGTTCAATTGATTCGAAGTCAAGGGAATTGGTTCCATTGTTGAACAATTCTATGCATGTTGTTGAGTCATGGAATTCTTGGATTCAGAGGCCGGTGTATAGGTTTATTCTGAGGACGTTTCTATTCTGCCCAGTTGGGACTTCCATTAAGAATGCTTCACAGGTCTTTTCTGTTTGGGTTACTTATATGGAACCTTGGAATATTGGACTGGATGATTTTATGGAGCTTGATGCGATTGTGGATGGGCCACTAAAGAATGTAAAGGAGGGTGAGAATACTGAAGAGTGTGGTTATACAACAATGTGGAGAGGCTATTTGCTTTCCAATTACTTATATTATAGTTCTTTGGTTATGCATTTTATTGGGTTTGCCCACAAGTTTCTTCATACTGATCCAGAAGCTGTAATCCAGATGGTATCAAAGGTATGCGAATAATCGTCCATTTCTTGATGTTTATATCACTCTTTGAAGGCTTTTTGTGAGTCCTTATACACTTGATGTATTTTCTGTCTTTGTCCTTTCTTTGTAGGCTACAGCGTCACTTCCCTAATAACTTTAAGTTGCAACTGATACTGCTTTCACTTGATCAACACGTCTCTCTCCCACTCCCGTTTTCCATAAATGAATCTTTTCTGTTTCTCTTTGTCCTTGATCTTAGTGTATAGAAACGTTGAAAACCTTCTTTAACTTCATAAAACTGGAAACAAACATGCGTGTTGGTGGCATAGTAGTTGAAAGCGATTAACGTACATATTTGCATGTATGATCAGTGGAAGAACTAATGTCATGGATATTTTATATTGTTGGAGTACAACACTGTTTGACTATTAAATATTGACTATCTCAAGTAGTTTATATTTATCTTTCTTCAGGTAACTTAAAATAAGCATTTTAGAGATTGCTAGAGTATTGATTTTGAGTGAATAGGGTTCAAATTGACCACTGTGGTCAGATCTACAATGCATCAGTGTTGTGAGCGTTGTCTTTGGGAGGAAAAGAATAGTGTCTTGTGTAGATCCATGGTAACTGATTTTATGTCTCATGTGTATGTATTAATGTTGCTAGCATTAATCTGTTGTCCAATGGAGTGGGCTTTTGAGATTAGAGTTTCCTGTAATAACTTCACCTGGCAGAGGTTATTTTTCATTGTTACCCTCCTATTTTTCCGTGAGAGTAATAGCTTAAAAGCCTAATGACTGGGGAACTCCTGGTTAAGACTTGCAATCGATGACCATTACTTTCAAAAGATTTGCGGTCAATATTTACATTTCTGCTTTACATTGGTTGGCCAGGTTATGAAGGTTCTTACTGCATCTAAAGAGGTGATTCATCTTATGAAGAGTGTGGATATACTTTTTCATTCTAAACAAGCTGGATTGAGCAAATCAATGTTTAACAGCTTATATGGCTACATACCTCTAATTCGAGAACAGTTACAGGTACATATCTACCAGCTGCTGCTTTCATTTGTGCAGTCAATTTACCTCTTAATTAACTTATCTAGTCTTCAGGTGTGACCATGGTGCAAGTCGCTTGTAATTCCCATGTCTTTTTCATTGAACTAGACAATTTTATCTTATGTCTTTGTTTGTCCTGAGTGTGGATGTTGTCTCCTAAATTATTCTTGAATCCGGTATGTTAATTTATAGAGAAACAAGCACGGTATGCCCAAGTGGTTACTCCATTTGCTGATATTTAACTGACCTCGTCTTTTTGGCCACAGGATTGGGAGGATGGTTTGTGTGAGACTGATGCAGATGGATCTTTCTTGCATGAGAATTGGAACAGAGACTTAAAACTCTTTAGCAACGGGGAAGATGGTGGACAACATCTGCTTCAGGTAATTCATTTGTTTGTCATTTAAATGAGTTACTTGTATTTAACGTATGGAAAATGCTTGCTAATTTTGGTTTTCTAAAAACAGCTGTTCATACTGCGAGCTGAAGCTGAGTTGCAAGCCAATTCTGGTGATAATTTTGCAGACAGCCTAAGTCATATGGACTCAGTAAAGGAGCAAGTAAGCTACTTATTTGGTGGCTATACTGTTAAACAGATCTGTAAAACATCAGAAGCAATCCAGTGTGAGCACTCCCGAGATGAGATTTTCAGGCCCCGAAGGACTGGCAACAAGTCTTCGGCTGACATCAAGTACAAGGGTGACTGGATGAAGCGACCCATTTCTGATGATGAAGTAGCGTGGCTTGCCAAATTACTCGTATGGTTGTCAAATTGGCTGAACGAAAATCTTGGGCTAAATCAGTCCGAGAGCAGCTGTATGGGTCCAAAGTGGTCATACGTGGAAGTTGCAGGTGACAGCGAAAAGGTTTGTGGATCAATGGAAACCATGAAGATGGTGTTGTGTGCTATTGGCTCATGGCTTCTCATGTTGATTGCATCGTTGGTGGGACTAATGAGAAAGCACGGTGTGAGGGTGAACCTCAGGATATTAGCATCAAAGAAAATCGTTCTCTTCTTTTGCATATATGCTTTATTCAGTACAGTGAAGAAAACTTTTGGAATGTTTTACCCAGTGTAGATAGGAGAAACGATAATACTGCAAAATACCGGAAATTATGAAAACAGAAGAAAATTGGATTTACCGACAAAAAGAAAAGAGAATATAGGAAAAGTAAAGAAGAAAACGGGTAGCACCGTGTTACGGCCTGCTTACTTTTTGTTTTTCTTCCTGCGTGAAGCCTTTGAGCTTTGTACAGGCAGTTCTGTGTGGTACGGTTTGCAGCTCTGTGTCTCGGTTCAAACTGTGACTGTTTCCAGTTCTAGTTTGAATTTTGCAGAGTAAGCGTCTTCGCATAATTTCTGATACCGACCTTTTCGTGTTTGGTGCTATAATTGGAATGGTTCTCCGTCAAATCAGTTGGAAAGGAAATAGGATTGCTGAAATCAAAGAGTTCTGTTCATAGTTTTAGTCGAGCCTGGGTACATCTCTATATACAAGAAAGCTGGACTTGTGTCGATTTAAGGTTTCATTGCCCTTAAGGTAGTTTTTTGATCCAGACAAATGTTGCTTCAATCTATCAATCAAATTAACAATCCTCTCCCACCCGCGTCCCACGGTGGGAGATCCCAGATCGTGGCAAATCTCCAATATATCAGGAACTATTTTATCGCCTCTACAAAGCTGAGGGACCAAGCAGCAGTCCAGCTTGCTTGCTGCCCTCTCTTCTCCTTGTGCAGATCTTCAGTCTACACTCTTTCCTAGCACCCTAATTCTCATCTCTTGAGTCCTGAGCTTTTGCTCAGTCCTATCTTTCAACTTATCTCAAACCTTTTCTGTCTGTGTCACCTTATTCCGGATTTCTCCTGTTACAGCTAAACCCTTACCTGATGCAGCTTTTGTTTCCTTGTCCTCCAAACTATTCTCCGACTCTATCACCTATTATCCTTTTCTCAATTCCTGCTTTTGCTCTCGTAGAAGCTTTAACCTTATTACTGTCTCGTGAACCATCTTCTATCTCTCAAATTCTTTCTAGGCCACTTTTTGCTCTTAGAAGCTTCCACTTTTTCCCCCTTTTTACTTATTCCATTTTTAAAGAATCTTTTTTTCCCCTCCTTCCATTTTTAAATCTTGTACCTAGCTTGATTAAAAAATTCTAGGTGGTTGGAGACGGCTCCACCTTTGGCAAGCCGGGATATTGTTCGGATAAATTTTTGTTGTCTCCCAGTTAATTGAGATTTTTCTAATGAGAATTACAAGGAACTCTTTACGAGGGATCCTTTATCTGAATCTTAATTCGCTAAAGTCTTCTATTGTGAGTCATTTATTCGATAAGTTCTAACATTATCATATCATTATTGATTACTTCCCTCTAAGTCTTCTTAAATCTCTCCTTTTTCCTTTTACAGTCTCTAAGTACAATTTTCTTGCACCTATTTACTGGAGCATCTGAGTGTCTTCTCTTAATATGCCCAAATCACCTGAGTCTTGTCTCTTTTAATTTGTCAATAATATTAGCTACTTTTAATTTGCCCCTTACCATTACATTATTGACCTTATCTTTTTTAGTAAAGTTACACATCCAATGGAGCATCCTCATCTTTGTCACCATTAGTTTATTACTATGCACTTGCTTAATGGGCCAATACTTCACCCTATAGACCATGACTGTCCTAATCGTAAAATGATAGAATTTATCTTTAAGCTTGAGTAGTATCTTCTTGTCAGACAAAAACCCTGATGCACTTCTCCATTTAAGTCATCTTGATCTAATCCGGTGAATTGTGCCTTCTTCAATCTCTCCATTGCTTTGGATGATACATCCTAAATAATTAAAATATTCATTTTGTGATATAACTTCTAAACCAATTTTTACGTCTACGTCGGTAATCACCCTATGTCTATGAGATTATAGTCTATTATGCATTCCTTACGGACGAAATTCTTCCACGCCTAAGCATTTTCTTGCCTACACCTAAGCATTTAATTTGTTCAAGCAAATCAATTTTAACATAACTTAAATATGTAGCAACTCTAAGAAATAATTTAATAAAATAATTGAATCAATCAAAACTCCCCATCATTTAAGCAATTGTAAAGTTTGTCAATTTTTTAAACACTTTGCTAGTTGGGTTAAGTCGTAAATTAATTCAATTTAACTCCATAATCCTTCAAACTTTAACTGTATCTAAAAAATTTTAACCTAATGCATAAAGTGAACATACATAAGAAAGATACTTTAATGTTTTAACATTTTCATGACCATTATTGATAGAAAAGCCAAAAAGAAACTATATTTAGATTAACACTAGAGCAATTAAAGGCTTGATTAAAAAGTCATCCTACCTTTTGACATGAAACTAAGTACCTTGTCATAAATACTCTAGGTTACTCAATTAGGTTACCTTTCAAATAGTTACTAGCGTCACTATTTAACTTTAACCTTTTTATTTCGTTTAAAGCTAGTAAAGTAAATTTATTTTATACTCACATATTAATACATGCTTTATTTTTTTGGGATACTAAAAATGCTTTAAAATAATTCACTTTAAACTAATTTTATGTTCAAATTATACAAAAATTATCATAGTGAAAATCAAGTTTCCATTTTATAAAATTTAATGACGCGAAATTGGAATTAACTAATCATAAAAGTTCATGGCTTTATACTTAAACAAATCAAATAACAAAACAACCAAACTTATAATAGATTATGTGAATCAATATTATTTAAATGTTAAATATTTTCTTATAATTATTCCCTATTAAGCTAATGATAACAAAATTGATCGGCATAAGTAATTACACATATTTAAATTGTACATTGTCCTCAACCTATACAACATACAAGAATAATGAAACTAGAAAACAAGGGAAAGGAAGGAAATTATGATAACTGATACTCCCATAACAATAAAAGTTTAAGTAGATGTAGTTTGAGAAGTACGAATGGGTAGTGGGTATCAAGATCCAATAATGAAAGAATATAAAAAACATGAATAACTTACCAAATCAATCTTTCTTTCTATCCTTCTCAAGTATACTAGGGTGTGGAAGCTTCAGTTGGTACTCTTTAATAACTTTTTTCTTTGGCTCCTCTTCCTTCTCTTCTCCTTATAATGATATTTCTTTTCTTTCACTTTCTCTTTAACTTTTAACTCCTTAAAATCATCGCATTCACGTGCTCCCTCAAGTTTGGCTCGATGTTGCTATACAAAGTACCTAGTTACCTTTCAGAACCAAACTTAGCAAGTTGTCTAATATGATCTTTTTAAATTGTGAATAGAGGCTTATTGATTTTGAAGAGATGCTTCAATACTTTAGAAATGAGATTTAAATGGATTAATGAATTTTATCAAGAACTTTTCAACACTTAGCTTCCTTTCTTGCTATTGTTGTTGTTGAAATCTGGGTAGAAGCCTTAATCTTTATTTTTCCCTTTCTTGCTATTGTTGTTGTTGAAATCTGGGTAGAAGCCTTAATCTTTATTTTTTTGCTTGATTATTTTATAAAAAGTATGGTTCATCTATTGGGAATTATAAGTATTATTATAGAGACTTATCTTTAAGCCAATTCCCTACAAAATCAACATGTTTGGTCGGTTTGTCTTCTGTTTTTAGGTGCTTGACATTCATTATTGGGATGTCCATCACCATAAATGTCATAACCTATCACTTATATCAGTTAAGCTATTGTGCCCATATTATCAATCTTCTTACTCAAAGCTTTTAAATTAACCTCTAATATTTTTTTCGAAAAATTAAATAATGATTAATTAATTGTAAGAAAAACAAGTTCCAAAACTGTGTTAAAAGACCCCTTATAGTTAATTCGCTACACCAAAAAAAAAAAAAATGTTGATAGTCCATCACATTGACATTCTAATATAAGTAAAAAACTTATACATTAAGTTTATAAGGCTAGTACTGGAATAATCTTTGACAAGTTTCATGATTATTCCAGTACTAGCCTCTATTCCATGGAGTCCTCATGTTCAGATAACAATCTCATAGTCTTTTAAGCTATTTTTTCTTTACAGTTCACTCCTTACTGATCAGTTTTAAGACAACTAACTTAATGTTTTGTTCCAGGTTTCTTGTTGCTTAGCTTTCCTTTTCACTAGTTTAGACTCAATACCCTTTTTCTCTTGTCAACTACATGGTTTCTATGAGTCCTATTACCTTTCTATACTTTGAATTCACTGCACACATACTATATGTGCATGTGCACTCCATATACTGTATGTTTTTTTCACCATTAGATGATGTTTTTAAATCTAGTAATCTCTACATATTATAGATTAACAAATTCTCAATAAGTTGGATAGGATTTTACCATAATTGCTTGCATATGCGTCTAATATAATTTTCTTCATAGCCCACTAGATTGTCTCTAAAACTAGTAGTGCTCCTAATTTTTCAACCCCTTATGGCACGTAACATTCCTCTCTTCCATAGTTTATAGAGACAAGTCCCAAGAGTGATTAATACTAGAGCTTTGTCATTCTTAGGGAGGGAATAGGTTTGTAGCCATTTGAATACACCCTGAAAATTATCACCGATCTTGTATTAGTGGCATAGAGCTTTGATTGTGCTCTAAATCCCATTAGAAAATTTGCATTTGAAGAAGATGTGTTCTAGAGTTTTAGCATCCCCTTTGCATAATAGATAAACATTAGGCAATTTTAGGTACCGTAGCCTATTGATCATGTTTAATCTTCCTTTGGCTATTAACACATATGGAAGGATACTTTTGGGGAGTAAGCATCCATCCTATACTATTTTATGCTAGGCTTGGTTATCCCTCCAACACTTAATATATCCTTAAAAGAATGGTTGGAATATTGGTCAGTCTTTATTCTCATCCATATATACCCATTTTTCTTGCTCGAATTGGTTCTATAAGAAGGAATAAATTGTTCAACTACACTCCTTTGGTTGTCACACACCTATGTTGCCACCTTTGCATCACTTGGAATCACAATCATTAAGGAGATGAGTTGGTTTTTATATAGGGAACCTGCCAAACACCAATTGTCATAGAAAATTATGATTGTTTTCCGATCCCTAATCTTACATTTAATTTGATCTTCCATAAAGGTTTATAATTGCTAAATAGACTATATTTCTAATACCATATTTAATGCATTTTGCTTGTTTATTTGAAAGTTTCTTATTGTTTTTGGTACTTATCTTGTTTTTATTGTCATTTTAGGTCTTATTTACCTTCATGGATAAAAAGAGAATAATTAGGGAAAAATTAGGACAAGAAATGGAAGAATTTGGAGCTATTTTGGAGAGACCCGTGTAAGTACACATAGCCACATGAGTGACAATGTAGCTCTTTAGGATCGTGCTTCTTTATGATTTTTGAAGAATTGAAGTAAGATTAAGGAACATAGTTATGCACTTGCTGTTTGGGTGACCGTGTCCAGTTTAAAAACTTTAATTTCAAGCTATAAAAGGGAAAAAAGGAAGAGAAAATAAAGGAGAATTCATAGGAGGTTTGTAGGAGGCTCACGTTAGGCTTGAGGAAACACAAATTGATGACCCAAAACAACAGAGAGAATGAAGGGCAAGCAAGGAAGCACATTCAAAGTGGATTTCCATCAATATAAAGTTGATTTCTTAAAGATCAAAAGGGATTATTTCATCATGTCTCTTTTAGTTTTCTAATTTTCTTTTAGTTTTAATGTTATGTCTGCTATGATTATGAACTAAACTTTTATTGGTACATATATTAGAAGAACACTAAGTTGGGATGGACCTTGTGATTTGATTTTTATTTAATGTAATTTGAATGTTGATTCAATGCGATTCAATTATGTGTTTAATTCTTGAATTGATATGTCCAATATATTAGTTCAATGTATGATTTTATATGACTGAGATTGAGAAATCCTTTTATATGAATAGATCTACTATAATTGGAAGGAGTTTCATATAAACCTAGAGATAGGTTGACATAAATTATATAGATTAGGGTTAAACCTAATAGTAAAATCACAAATCAATTAATGCAATCTTAATGGTTTTAACTAGAACGAGATTTCAGATAATAAACCTAGGGTTAAGTGCTAATAGTCTTGAGAAAGATATTAGGAAAAACTAGGAATTTTCATGTTCCAATGAACTAAATATTAAATTTATCAGTGAAATCTTGATTGCATGAAAAGTCCTAGGGAGATACGAAATTGACATGCCATTATTTTTATTAATTATTTCTTAGTTTATTTTTCATTTTGGCTAGTTAATTGTGTTGATCTATTTTAGTTTTTTTTTTCAAAATTTTGCATTTGATTTATCTTTAACATAATAATTTATTAGGCTAGACAATAGAAAGTTAGTGAGTATTAGTAATTCTATTCCTTGTAGAGTTGGCCCCTACGTTAGTTCTAGCTACGACTACATCATCACTTGCAGTTTAAAATATAAAATTATATATCTAGTTTTTACCTCTACTGTTGGGGGCTGTAATATTAGGAAAACCTTATTTTTATTGATCTATTAAATTTTATATAGTTCTTTTTTCTTTTATTTTTATTGATCTATTAATTTTTATGGATCATTTTTAGGATTTGGGTATTTGTTATCATGGCTACTAAACACAATGTAATGATGGAGAAGGCAGTATTCTCAAGAGGACTATAGTATGTCATCGCTTATGATAGCTTTAGGAGTTTAGAAAGAGTGGCATGGTAACACATACGAGGAAGTTCAATTAATATCCACAGTGAGTTGTGACATTTTTAGGGATAACCACCCTAATCATTAATGTCAGGAATCAAACTATATATATGAGCATATAAAGAATTGGCCTCGAAATACCTATATAAGAATACTTATAATCTAAAGTGGAATAGTTATTACAACTATACATGGAATGATCACACTTCATCTAAATTTCTATAACAATATCAGTAAGAGGAGAATCAACATATTGAAGATGCTTTTACGAAATTCATTGCATCAAACGAAGCCACTCTACTTAAACCCAAATAGGCAAGTGTTTTACTCAAATACAAAGAGCTAACTTAGAGGGAACATGTTAATATAATAATATTATAAAGCTAAAAGGAGCCAGAGGATGAAGATATAGAGGAAGCTACCATTTAAGAAGTGAAAGAAGAAGAAAAGGTGGAGGAGAAAAAGGAAGATGAAGAGGAGGATCCAAATGAGGAGGCTATTAAGAAATTCTTAGTAGTTGACTAAAGTACAAAAGGCTTCTACTTCTTACAAAAAATTGTAGGAGTTAATTGAAGATCTAGGGGGTTTTGTTATTCCTTGTTATATTAACAATTTGTTACTGAAAGGAAATTAATGTGGTTAATTGGTTTTATCAATTTAATACCTTATGTCTTTATCATCTTACAACATTTGTAAATAGTTAATTTGTATATAGGGGGTTTTGTAAATAGTTAATTTGTAAACTATTTAAAAAATGTCATTCTACCTTGGCCAAGCATTTTCCGAATCAATATTAATCAAGAACAATGAAACATTCTCCCTAATTACTTCAGGGTGATGAATCTTATCTTTCTCACTTAACTACCTCTATATAGTTCATACTACATCTAATGACTACTAACTAAACTACCTATGATTAGAATAGGTCATAAGTAGTATAAAAATATAGCAATTCTTATACAAGATAACTTTAGAGACCTCAAGTTAAAGGATTATTTATACAATCACCACAATGAGAATTTATATAGTCATACAAGTAATGTTCTAAATAAATTTCTCATAAAGGGTCAGTTCAGTGAACTCGTTCTCTAACAAGAACCCACATGTTTGTTTAAGTATCTACGTCCTTCAGTTTATGACATCGACTACTTCTTTTATAAGAAAAAACATAACGTGTGCTATTCTTTTTAAGTTTTATTAATGTCCAGTCTTAATATAATAATGACTAAGAACAATTTAAGGATAATACATAAATGCAATATGAATCTTATAATTATAATCTCATTATAATTTCATTTGAGATGTGTAATTATTCCATGGACTTTATCATATACATCTAATATGTACACAATAAAGAATGCCTTTAAATTATTTTGTAATTTAACTACCAGCAAAGTGATTGACAAAATGACATTGTTTTGTATTACTAGGGGGTAGCCCGAGCCAAAGCACGAGTCTGGCCTAAGGCTCGGTAGCCCAGGCCAGGGCCTATTCGAGGCCCAGTTAACCCGATCAACCTTTTACCTGAGCCAGAGCATAAGCCTGGCCTAAAGCTCTGCAGCCTAGGCCAAAGCCTGCCCGAGGCTCAGTTAACCCGATCAACCTTTTGCCATCCTTAGTTGTAGGGAATTGTTTAAGTATCTTATACCATATTACTGTATGATGATTATGTTATTGTTGGGTGATCGTAGGTTCCTATATAATAAGTTTTAATATTTTTAAACCTCGATATTTTCGCAAGCGTACGGATCGTTCGCGTAGTACCTAAGGTATCGATCCCACGAGGAGGGTTAATCTAATCCTAAAATCTAAGGTCAAAGACTATTAAACAGATCTTTAACAGACAATGAAATTAAACACAAGAACTAAATAAATAAACCAAACCAAATCAAATAAAAAAAATAGTTAACAATTAACAATTAACAATTAACACTTAACACTTAACGAAAATAATCAACGAACAACGATTAACAATTTTAACTTAAAAATGAATAACAATTAATATAAATTGACTGATTTGTTGAACACTGATCACACACCCTAGAATTCAACCTAGTGAGTTAACTAAACGAGAGAAAGGGAAAATTATCTATCTTTAATGCTAACCTAACCGATTATGATTTATCAAATTAATAGTTCTAGATGATCCTAGGGTCAATTACTTTCTCTCAAGTTATAATTGAACCCTAAAACATAAACTCTAATCAGATTATGGGAAGTTGTAATCTCTCAATTAACAACTAATCCAAAACCTAATAAGTTCTTAAGTTCTCTAATAAACAATTAGAAACCTATATGTGATCTCTCTACACAAAATTTACCAACCTACTCTCGTTAGCCCAATTTAATCATTTTTTCTCGATTCACCCTCTCAGTTTATTATCGAGAAATGAAGTACAGAATTAAACCAAAATTAATTCAATAAACATATAAAACAATCAGGTTTCATTAAATCAAAAATAATATTCCAAAGTTGAGTATAGAACATCAATCACAATTCAATTCTATCATAAAACTATGTATCCCAATTCTATAATCAAATAAAACTGAAATACATAAGAAGTAGAACTCGAATGGACAATGGGAAGCTGTGACTCGGAAAGCTTCTTATTCTGGGAAGCACGTCAAGTCTGTGTCTTCTTCCTCTTCTCTCTTCTTTCGTCTCTTTCTCGATCTCTCAAAGTTCTCTCTTTTAGGGTTTTGTCATGGTGGCTGATCAAAAACTGCCTCTTTGTATTCAACATGTTCTTTAAATACCTTGGCAGCTCTAGGGTTTGCCCAGGGCTGAAATGGTCTAAAAA
>JANQAP020000135.1:3319066-3337694 GCA_026874005.2 Erythroxylum coriaceum
ATATTTCTAGTTTTCTTTAACACAAAACAAATCGGGCTACATATATATATATTTCCAGTTTTCTTTAACACAACACAAATTAGGCTCAACCACTCACTATCTGGGATCAAATAAATTATACTTACATCCAAAAGCTTTAGCATTTCTTTCATTACCATGTCCTTCATTGTTGAATTAAGTCTCCAATGTGATTCCCTTTTTTATCCTAGCATTTCTTCTAAAAGAATCCTATACATGAAAATTATTGGACTTATTCATTATATCAGCTAAGGTTTAAATGATTATGGTTCTATACTTATTTATAAATTAGATTAGCCTTTCTTCTTGATCTTAGGTCAACCAGTTTTTAGATAATTAAAGGTAATGACAACCCCTCACCCAAATAGACATATTTTAGGTGATTTAGTAAGCTTTTTAATTCTATCTTTGGAGCTTACATAATAGAAAGAAACATTTTCTCGTGATTTATAGTAGTTTTAACATTTAAAGTTTTTAAATATATTAGCATTTCTGATAATGATTCTACAATTCATCAACTTGCTCATTTACTATCAATTTAACATTAAAATCCAACTGATTTCCAACACTTTCTTCTTCAAAAATATCTTACACAATTAAATCCATAATATCCATATGATAAATAAAGTGAAAACATTAAGTTACTTCATTGCTTTGAAAATTTTAAATTTTACTTTTTCTCCATCAAACTTAATGGAAATAGTACCCTCATCCGTATTAATTTTTGGTTTTAGTCGTCTTTATGAACAACCTTCTTAATAAAATTGAAATTGAATGTTTTACACTTTTTTCATACATTTTCAAGATGTAAAGTCCACTAGAAATACTAATCCATTAACTTGAACCAAGAAATCCTTGATAACACTAACAGAGTGCATATAAGAATGATCAAATAGTTAAATAATTAGTTTCTTGCAAAGAATTTTAATTTAAAACTTAGTAAAATGAGTATAACATGAGATTAATATATGCACTTAAGTTTAGCCTGGCATGCTCAATTTTCTTATCACTAATAACATAAGTAACTGTAAACATACTTGAATCTTTACATTTTCTTGATAATTTCCTATTTATAATAGCTGATATGTTTGTACCTAAATTTATTCTCTCTTTATCCTTTAGCTTCATTTTATTTGTGCATATTTCTTTCAATAACTTTGTATATTTTAGAATTTTAACGATAGCTTTTAGAATTGGTATATTGATTTATACATTTTTTACGGTCTCTATGATATCTCTCTCATATCCCTCTTTTTTTTATTCGGCTAACTTACAAGGGAAATAAGGTATACATGTATTAGATGCTATAAATAAAGATCAGTGAGCTTTTACCTTTTTACATCTTAAGTTGGATATTCATCTTTCTTCTCTCCTTCTTCATATGTTTCTACCTTCATTGGTAAAGAAGAGCCATATTGGATTTCCTTCCCACTTCTTAATGTTATTATATTCAATTCTCTTTATGATTCACTACTGTTTGTGAAAGTAATTTTCCTTATGCTTGCACTTGCAATTTACTAATAGAGATGGCTAATTGAATATTTTGATTTCTTAAATTATGAATGCTTGCTCTTATTTCCTACTGAAATTTTTTGGTATTAGTAGGAAGTGCCTTAATACTTTTCAAAGACATATATGTATTTGAATGTTGAAATTGAGCACGTGTAGGTGCTTAAAGTTGTTTATTGAAATTTTAAAGTTAGTATCTTTGTTGGCTCCTTAATTTATATAACTAAAATTTGGGTGATCCTTTTAACCCAGATTATAATGATTTGAATAAGGTTTATGCTTTAGTTAAGGTTGACTAAGAAACCCCCCTGTTGTATTATCTTCTTGAATGGAGCCTTGTTGTAATATAAGGTGTATATATATGTAGGATGCCTAGAGAATGAGCATATTCTTCATATTTGTGTTGATTACATTTAAAATATAACCATTTAATGAACTAGAGTAGTTAAATATAAAATTTCATCCTTCAAGTTAGTAGTAATTACCTCATTCATACGTTTAACAACTACCTCCATCTTTATTCCCTACATTTAAGAATTGTCATCCATGCTTGAAATTATTTACTTAGACACTTTTGGTGCTTAATTTAATAAAGCTCCTCTACTAGCTGCATCTACCATACTTTTATTCGCTGGTAGTAATTTTTCACAAAAGTATTTAATCAAAATTTATACAAGAATTTGGTGGTGTGGACAGCTAGCATATAATTCCTTAAACAGCTCCCAACATTTGTACAATGTTTCTCTAGTGGATTATCTTATCCCATATATCTCCTTTATAATATTGGCTACTCATTATGCAAGAAAAAACTTCTCTTAGAAAAATCATTTCATTTCATTCCATATTGTTAATAAGCCAGAGGGAAGAAAAAAAAGCAAATCCTTTGCCAAGAAAGGCTTTAAGATTAGTTTATTCTTTTATCACTCCATATGGCCTTATTCAAGAACAAACAATGTGAAAATTTTTTAAGTGTCTATGTCGATCTTCACTTGCAAGATCATAAAAAATAAGGAGTAAGTGAATCAAACTATATTTCAGTTTGGAATATACCTAAATATCTGGAAGTCTTATGCACAAAAGCTACTAATTCAAATTTAGTATAGCTAATTTCATCAATGTTCTAGTGTTATGATTTTCCTTCTTTACTTCACCTTCTTGGAAATTAAAATCTTTGCCAATTATTAAATCTATCTCAACTTTCACCTTTAAAGGTGAATGATTTTTTCCTTGCTTAGTCTCTTTCCTTAAACAACACACTATCTTCTCAATCTTTGGGTTATATTGTAATTTACCTATCTAAGAAGAACGAGCCATACAAGATAAGAGATTAGTATTACATGATATAATAAAGAAAAGAAAATAAGAAACTAAAATAATTCCCTAATAATAACACCAAAATTTTGATCAGGTTATCGAAGCCCTTAAATTTAATATTGGCTTTGCTATGATAAATTCAATTTTATTTAAATCTAGTTCAAGGTAAAGATCTCATGTAAGTGTAACTTTAATCATTGGTCTAAAAAGAATAAAGTTTCATAATTCAAGTTGTTAGTCTGAAACTTATTAGAATAGTCATAATAAGTCTTGACTGTTCCTAAATTAATTTATTAAACCTAGTATTCAAATCAAAACTTACTATTAGTTGATTGGGTATAATAACATTCCATATCAATTGAATAATTGATATAGCTATCCGTAAAATTAAATAATTGATATAGCTACAATTATTCAATTTAGTTTTCTTATTTCTCAGAAGTTAAATATGCAAATACATAAATAACCTATTTACTACTTGTACCTATAATTCATTACAATTATGTATCATTGAATTTTTAGATAGCAATATAATAATAAACGTTAAATTAATTTATCAAATTAATTAATATTAATTACTATTGAAATAGAATAATGGGAAATAAGAAATACTTGAATTAAGATAAAATCTAAGTTTAGAACAAAACCTTTTAAATTTATACTAGAGTTTTGATTATCTTTGAATTAAAAAAATCATATTTGGCCACATATAACTATAGCTCCACACCAAAGATAGATAGAAAAGAAAATAAAAGAAGATAAAAGAAAATTATGAAGAGTGTGGGTAACATGTTCTTTTTCCTCTCTTACCCAAAAACTAACTTCCTTCAATATTCTAAAGATAAATCTTTTAAAACAAATCAAAATCCCGATATAATAGGGATGGGAATAAGTCTTCTAATTGAATTAAACTTCTTGTAGTGAATATGGCTTTAGGCGTGATCTCACCTTATCCACTTTAGTAATCCGTCTTCTTTAACTTTAACTTCCAAAATTCGTGGCTTTAACAAATTTTGTTCCAATTTGATGTCAAGCTAAATTTGATCAAATATCTATTTGTGACCTCCTAAAACAAAATAAATATTAATTTTTCCAATTAAGTGCTAAAAATCAACTTAAAACAAAAGAGATCAATCTAATTTATATATCACAATCACATCTTATTAGTATTTCCGATCCTTTTCATCTTTCCATACAAATTTTCTAATATTATATTTTATTAATATTACAAGGACCTATAAGTAGAGAATGACTAGGTAGGGGATATGGGATCCCCTTGCCTTAAGCCCCTCTTAATCTTGAATACCTATGTTGATTCTTTATTGAAAATAATTGAGAAGTAGATTGAAGTGATACATAACATAATCCATTGCTTAAATTGTTAGGAAATCTAAAGGAACCAAATACATGATTTAAAAACTCCCAACTGACAAAATCATATGCCTTATTCAAATCAATCTTAATTTTACATTTTTTAGGGCATTCCTCCTAGTATAGGCATTTGATAGAGCAATATAGTATCCCTTCTTTGTCTCCTTTCCATGAATCCATATTAGGATTGATGAATAATGTTCTTCAATGCCTTTCTTAATCTTTTAGTTAGAACTTTAGCTATGATCTTATAAATAAAATTACAACAAGCTATTGGTCTAAATTCACTAAGAGAGTTGGGATTGTGTACATTTTGGATAAGGCATAAAAAGGTCTTATTGATTTTAAGTAGAATCTTGCCCTTTTTCAAACACCTTCTGTATTGCTTCTATCATATGGCATCTAATTTGAGGCCACGCCTTTTAGAAAAATACAGCATTTAGCCTATCAGGGCTAGGGGCTAGGGGTTAGAGGCTTTCTTAAGATTAATCTCTTTCATTATTTTTAAGGATAACAAGGCTATTATTTCTTTAAATTATTTAGTGATTATTAATGAAAGGTCTTGTACACTAGAAATTGAGTTCCCCTTAGTATTAATCAAGGAGCAAATCCTATTGTGATTATTCCTTAGTAAGATGGTTTTATAGAAATATTTGGTATTTTTATCCCCCTCATAGAGCCACTTTATCCTAGAACTTTATTTCAGGATGGATCAATGATTCCTCTTAGCAATTAAGTAAGAGCCTAATGCCTTTTTTCCTTACTTAACTAGTAGTATTCATCAAGATGCTCGAAAACTTCCTCTTAAACTCTCTTAGTCTAAATTCACTAAGAGAGATGGGGTGTACATTTTGGATAAGGCATAAAAAGGTCTTATTGATTCCCTACTTTTCACTACTTAGTTTTGTCTCTAATGTACCAATAATGCTAGGTTTATTCTCCAAAATGAACCCTCTAAAGGATTTTTATTTACTGGGGCAATTTATACCTCTAATGTTCCATAACATTATAGTCACTTAGGGAGTGAACTTCTTATCATCATTTATTTTACTTTTTCTCCCTAATTTCCTTTTAGTATCCAACTTAAATCCTTTACCATTAGGCTCATTTGTTTTTAGAATTTCTCTTTTTGAAATGCTATAGTCACCATCCAACTGGTTCATAACTACTCCTTTTCCATTCTCTTCCTTATGCATCATTGGTTTAGCCTCTTAAATCTAACTCAGTTCCCCTCTAATTATCTAACTTGATTGGCCTGTCTAGTTAGTCTTTAAGTTATTAAAATAATTTATTTCATTTGTGGATTTATGAACCATAACGTTCTTGGCTTGGAGAACTTCATATTCAATACTCTCACCATTCTGATCTTTAGCCTCATCCAAACCCATTACTTTTCTTGAATTTTCAATGTAGTTTTCCATTGATACATAACTCTTATGAAGTCTTTAATAAGTGTGTCCACTTCGCTAAGCCTTGAAAAAGGTATAGGATTAGGAAATTCATTATCTAGATCAACTTTAAAATATATTCTTAAGTAACCATTTCTCTTCTTAGTGGCAATCATCTCATCCATACGTACTAACTTTTCCTTCAAAACTAGTTAGCATACTTAACTCTTTGGTGGACCAATACTCTAAAGAGACACCGTGTAAATTAATCTATAAAGGAAAACATTCATTTTTGTTATGATCAAAGCTAATACCTGGCTTACAAGGTTAGAGAAATAATATGATACTTTGAATATGCTATGGTCCAAATTTAAGAATTTCATTGCATTAGCATATAAAGCAAACATGAACAAATTTTACTAGACCTTGTGCTTTCCATAGCTTGAACACGCATCTATGCACTATAGGAAATGTTCGTCTCTTACTCAAAAAAAATCCAACCAGAGTTGTAGCCTATATAATGGCTCCATTTTTTAAAGTTTCCAAGTCATGAGCTACAATGAACATACATTCCACACATGTAAGAGGTTGAACTGAAGTGAAGTTTTAGAGTTTTAACCACCACTGCCCTCTAGCTTAATTAAGGGTTAATTGCAACCTCATATGAACCAGTCAATAATGAGGGGTCCAAAGGTGGGGGAGCACTTAGAGTATGGAGCTAATTAGTTAGGGGCAGGAAGGTAACAAGACTTAGTTAGGTGGGGAATAAGTTTTTAGACATGCTAGATATTGGTATGTTTCAGAAGTGGCAGAGGGAAGACTTTAATGGAAATTGCTACTAATAGAAATAATAGGGAGTGGGAATAAGTTGAAAGATAATAATACCCTTAGAGGAGTTTCTTGCAAGCGTGGTTTGGTTCCTAACATAATCACTAACTGGTAAGAGGACTAAGAGTACAAAAGAATGGAGAGGGAAGGTTGAACTATCTAAGAGACTAGGGATAAATGATAAGGGGTTAAAAATAAGGTTTGATCTAATAGAGGTGGTATTGATAGTTGTATATTATGGCTAGTAAGGTCCAAAATGGGGGAGGATATTGAGGTAATAGAGGGCTTTAGAAAAAAAAAAGAGAGAGGTAGAGAACTAAAAAAGAGAAGAGGGAGAAGGGTAGCTCATCTATAGGTGGAGACCTTGCCATAAGAGACTTAAAGACGCCATTAGGAATCACCAATGTTACTTCAATAGATAAAGATATTATTACAAAAGCATATGCTAAAAATCCTCAACTGGGTTATATCATACTCTAATTAGTATGTTCCCTACTGGTTTAGCCAATAATATTGTTACAATATCAATATTATAAATATCACCTAAATTTCGCTTAGGCCTCTAGTTCCCCCACTGGTAATTATTCATAACTATATTTTCAACTATCTCTTGTAAATTTTTAGGAGTTTTAAGGCAGGTGGTTCTAATAAAAGAAACATCAATCAAATTCTTATATTAGTAACTCAATCTATAATGAAATATTTGCAATTGTAGTCTAAAATCAAGTTTATGTTGTAAACAAGTCCTTCCATCTCTTTAAAGTTTCATAAAATGTCTCACTCTATAATTATTGAAATGAGAAGATGTCATTCTTAAGTTTGCCTATTTATGCTAGAAGAAAATACTTAGCTAAAAAAATTTTAACAAGACCATTCCAAGTGATGATATATTTAAGAGCCAAGAATTTTAACTAAGATTTCGTTTTTCCCTCATTATAAATGGGAATAAAATTAATTAAATTCCATCCTTTGCAGCTCCACTAATCTATTAAAAATATTTAAAGTTGGCAATGTGCGTGTTTAGATCCTCATCTGATAAGTTATAATTGCACAAGTTATTGAACCATCTAAATTATATTAGCCTTGATCTCAAAATTTTTAGCCTCCACCATTAGTCGAACAATACTAGATTCTTTCTTTGCAAATGACAGTCTAATATAATCGCTTGTAGTACTTTATCCTCCTTATCCTACCATTATGTATAGTAGCTAAATCTTTAGAACTTCTAGTTGCTTTTAAACTTTTAAGTTTCTCTTCTTTAAATTCTAAAGTGATGTCCTTCTAATTTTTGGATCTGGCTTAAATAGTACTCTGAGACTACTAGTAGTCCCAAAGTAAAAATAAATAAATCCTAAAATTTAATAGCCAAAACTAGACTAAAATAATAAAGTTATAAAATAAAATATATGAAAAAAAATTCATTAGATTTTTAAAAGAAATAAAATCTTCACTGAAAATGAGACAAATACATCCAATGTAGTACATAGGGCCAACTTCATATATGGAGATCCAAAAACAACATATTCCATAAACATATTACAACATAAATATTTACACTCTAGAGCCATTGTAATAAAGGGAGGACTTCTGCTTAACACTACCCACTAGAAATGAGGGTGGACACTTGGAAAGGCATATATAATTTCAACAACACTAGATACGTATTATTAATCATAAAATTGAGATGTCCCCATCACCTCCAAAATAGGGAGCTAAGCTTTCTAACTTCCTCAGTTAGATTTCATTCCTAATGATCATTAATTGCCCACAGCCAAATGCTCAGGTTAGAAATCTTTAATTCTTAATTGATAATTGATGTATGCATTCCTATTTAATCTATATTACTAGATAGCTGAGGTATATGAAAATGAGAAGTAGGAAGGAATTACCTACCATAAGAATAAGAGATTCCACTTATTTTTCATAAGAGGGCTTAGTTTGAAGTCGATTCCAAGAGCTAGTAGGATCTCCCTTATTTAGTGTATAATTTTTCTTCTAGCATGAGTTTATTAACCTCTCTTTCAAGGCTATTCAAAGCCTTGTGTAGTTTATAATTTTTCTCCCTCCAATTAGCATAGATATTTCAGATACAAGTTGCTTTCAATAAGAAACCATCATGTTTAAGCTTATTTGCAATTTTTCATCCCATGTAAGTAGGTGGTGTAATCTCATTAACTTTGAAACACCTATATTTAGTCCTCAAACTTTAATTAACTAGTAACTAGCTTGTGTAGGAGGCCTTAGGCATAAGAGATTTCTCTTAAATTAGCTTACACAATCTAAATTTAGGAGAGTGAGTGATAGGAGTAGATTATAGGATGTTTTTCTAGGTGTTTGAGTGTGTTTTTAAGTAATTCTTAGGTGATAAACATGTGTTTAGGACTTAGAATAATGTTCTTGTAATGTTTATATGTGTTTTAATTATTTGACTAGTTTAGAGCAAGAACTTGATCTTAATTTTATGTTTCAAGGGTTGTTTGATGTGTTTGTAATTGAAGGGAAACAAGAAGTTAAAGGAAAGATGAAGAATTTAAAGCATAAAATAATGTATGGCACAATCGTGACAGGTATGAAAGACAACACATTCTAGCAGATTTCAGCCTTTTCAACTCGTATTTTTTTTTTGTACTGTTAAGGTTTCGTGGCTATTTTTGAAACCAAATTAAGTTTAAAAACCTTATAGAGAACCCTAGATTCCTCAAAAATTATTTAATAATAAGAAAAACATGAAAAATGCAGGAGCCACCCGATTAAAAGAAGATTAAGAGCCTGTATCAAATGAGCTTTAGAACTAACTAGTTTTTCTTTCTTTTCCCTTTATTTCTTTCATTGTCTTAGATATTTATTTGGATTGTTATTACTTTTAACATGATTATGGGTTTCTAAATCTATATTAGGGATTATTCTTGAATTGTTTTGTTAAACTTTGTTCTTGTTAAATTCAATATATATATAAATGTGATAATTATTATGCATATACTCGGTAATAAATCGAGAGAGTGAATCAAGTAATATGTGTTAAGGTGCATAATGAGGGTTGGTAGCTTAATGGACCTGAAATTATTGATTAATTAATAATTAAAGAGAGATCTTAAATTTGGATTAATTATCCTTAGGATTGCTTCAAATCCAATTAAATAGTTCGGAGTAGTATTATGAATCAAGATGTTACAATTCTATTAGTATCAATTTTAATTGGGATTACTTGATTAGATCTTAAGAGAGGGTAATAAAATCCTTATGATATCTTGGATCAGACATAATTGGATAAACAAAAATAAGGGGAGATAAAATAAGGATAGAATAATTCCTAAGTTTCCAGCTTTGATCACATTCTATTATATTGGCAGCTTACTAATTGAATTATTTCATTTTATTAGTTATTTAAATTTTATTAATTTATTTTAATTCAATCAATCTTTTAATACCTTAAACAAAGTTTTGTTCAAGTTTTTAGGTGTTTAATTAGTCCTTGTGGAAATGATACCTTTTGTATTACAAGTTATGATTTGTATACTAGTGGTATTGAAAGTTTTCTATATAAAAGTTATCAAAAAACTTTGGGTGCTATTGTGGAGGAATGATTTACCATCTTATACAATTTGAATTCCTTTGATTTAAGGATTTGATACTTTTCTTGTGTGATAGGTGCCTAAATAAAATATATATAAACAGCAACTTCAATATGAGCAACTTGCAAATTTTTTTCTTCCAACCCAGTTAAAGCATTAAAACATGGATAGGAATTACTATAACACATATAATTTTAGGTGGCAATACCACCCAAATTATTCATGTATTAACAATACAGACAACAACATAAGAGTGAAAGGTCCACCAAGTTTCCAGCAGGATGGGCTTGGATCCTTGGAGTCAAAATTTTTAGGTTCAAAGTTGGAAAAGATAATGGACGTGCTAAACTCCAAGTTTGACAATTTAATATATGGTTGGAAAGTGAGAGGAGGACTGAAGCTAAATTTGATCAATTATAAAGAACCACTCCTCTAATCTCTATAACTCGGAGTTTAAGTTGGCTAACCTTCTAATGCATTGTTAACAAGGAATTTGTGAAATCTTTTAAATGAAACGAAAACACAACAGGCATCCATCTTATGTTGTAACATTTGTGGGGTAAACACCATAATTTTCAATGTCAAGAACCAGATTATATGTGGAAGAATTCATATTGCTTGTGAAATTGATCTCAGAATACACTAATTGAACATACTGATAATTAATAATCGAGAAACTCCTACACTATTACATTGAATGATTATGATTCATCTAAATATTTAATGGAAGATCTTGCCAATGGTAGAGCTAGACACTATGTCTTCCAAGGAAGTGTTTATTCGATCGAAAACATTAAGCCAAATACAACATATTCTTGTTGCCCATTAATGCCTTAGAGTGATAAGGAGACAAAGGTCACATATATGAATAAAGTTGCAATCTAATAAGAGAAAAAAGAATAGAGGATAGAGATAATAGAGGTAATAAAAGATAAGGAAGTCTCTATTCAAGAAGCAGAAGAAGAAAAGGGGATGAGCGTGATTGTGGAAGAAGAAGAGCAGTTCACCTTCTTACAGGAAAATTTGTTAGATTCAATTAAAGATTCAGGGAGTTTCATCATTCCCTATGTTATTGATAGTTTGTCATAGAAATGGGCATTGCTAAACTTACTTGCTTTTCTTAATTTTATCAATTATGTCCTTATTATCTTGCAGTTGATGGCTTATTCACAGGCTACTAAACTGCCATATAGAGAAAAGGGTTAAAGAAAGCCACTCATTATACACCTAGGTTGAGGGTAGAAGGTAGAGTATGTCAAGCTAGTGACGTGAAAGAAACGCTATATGGGAGGCAACCCAAAAATTAGAATAAATTTTATTTTTTATTTTAGTTTACTTTTTTGGTTCTTTTTAATTTCTTTATTTTTTATGTTTATTTTGTAGGGAGTGAATTGATGAATCATTATGGTATAGAGTGTCACTAAATCCCATTACCCACACCATCAACATAAGTTTTCTTGCTCTAATTTTTTCTTTCTTGTTATTTATTGTTATTTATGTTATTTTATTTTCTACATTGAGGATAATGTGTTGTTCAATCATGGGGATGTATATGCAATTGCATATCAATTGTGTGTCAATTTTGTATTTGTATTATGTTAGTTTTTAATTAGGTTGTCATTGTATAAACATTTTGTTACATAATGTGTGCATTATGTGAATATGTCAATAAAAAGAATTGAATGGAATTAGTTTAGCTTTGAACATGGTCATTTAAATTGTGAAGGTATAGTAACTTATGAATTTTGTGTTTTAAGTGTCTTTAAGATGAATATGCATATTAATTAGGATATGACACTTAGTTTTTCAATTTAAGACACTTATTTGTATACATTTATAATTACATTCAGTTAAATTGGTTAGCATCATTAGTACCCTTTCACGAGAAAGATTGATTAAGAAGAAATGAGCTAGGCTAAAAAAAGAGAAATTGTTTTAAATAAAATTCCTATTCTACTAGCGCTTTTTAAGAAAATTAAGTTAAGAATAGAGCTAGTAGCCAGTTGAGAGTTGTGATATAGCTGAGTAATATGAGACATTAATGATAAAATGTTTTTCTTCGCATCAAAAGGCTATAATGACACTCCAAATAAAAATAGTAACCTGGTTAAGTAACTGGGGGACATTCATGACAAGGTGTTTGCCTTCAAGTCAAAAAAATAAGTTATCGTTAAAGAAAATTAAAAAATGATGTTATAATAAATAAAATCTACTAATCTTTTACAAATAGCAAGAATTTTCATGAAATGATACTTAGTGATAATTTACCTTTTTAATTGATCAATAATAATAAGTGCATGCTTGCAAGTTCTATAAGTGAAAGAATAGGGTGTTAATATTTTTATTGATAAGTAGATTCAAATTAGTGGGCTTAAGCATGAAAGGAATAAGTTAGTGTGTTAGCACTTTTTAAGTGATTGATGTTTGAGGTTAAGATAATTCCATAAGATTTGATTTCATTGTACCATTAATATAATTTTGCATGATTGTGAAATTATATATTTATGTGTTTTGTTTATTTGTGTTTTAAGTTTTTCTTAAAGACAAGCAAAAGTTTAAGTGTGGGGATATTGATAGGTGTAGATTATCATATGTTTTTGTAAGTGTAAGTGTGTCTTTAAGTGTATCTTAAATGATTATCATATGTATAGTTACTTATGAATTTTATGTTTTAAGTGTCTATAGGATGAATATGTATGTTAATTAGGATATGAAACCTATCCTTTCACTTTATGACTTTTTTGTATACATTTATAATTATAGTCAATTGAATTGATTAGCATTATTAGTACCCTTTTATATGAGTGATCGATTAAAAAAATTGAGGTAGACTAAGAAATTTATAAAAAAGGGGGAAAATGCTAATAGAATTCCTATTCTGCTAACCCTTTTTAAGAAAATTGGGTTAAAAATAAAATTGTTAGCTAGTTGAGAGTTGTGGTATAGCTAAGTAACCTGTGGCATTCACCACAAAATGTTTGTCTTCGCATCAAAAGGCTAGAATGAAACTCCAACCAAGCTAAATAAATAATGTGACCTAGTTGAGTAACCAGCGGACATTCATGATAAGGTATTTGCCTTCACATTAAAACACTAGGTTATAAAAGAAAATGAAAAATGGTGTTACAATAAATGAAACCTACTAATCTTTTACAAATAACAAGAATTTTCATGAAAGGTTACTTAGTGATAGTTTGCGTTTTTTATTGATCAATAATAATAAGTGCATTTTTACAAGTGCCACAGGTGTATGAATAGGCCGTTAATATTTTGATTGATATTTATATTCAAATCAACATACTTAAACATGAAAGGAATAAGTTAATATGTTGTCACATTTTGAGTGATTGATATTTGAAGTTAAGTTCATTCCATAAGATTTAATGTCATTATACCATTATTATATTGTTGAATGATTGTGTGTTTATGTATTTATGTGTTTTGTTTTTTATTTTTTATTTTTTTAGTTTTTCTTGAGGAAAATCAAAGGTTTAAGTGTGGGGATGTTGATAATTGTTAATTATCATAATTGTTTTAGGTAATTAAGTGTGCTTTTTAAGTGTTTTCTTAGAGGATTATTATATGTATACACTTATAATTGTGTTATTGTTAGTGTTTGCATGTGTTTTAAGTGTTTGATTAATTTAGAGCAAGAATTTAATCTTAATTTTATGTTTTAAAAGGTTTTTGATGTGTTTGTCATTGAATGGAAACATTAAATTGAAGAAAACATGAACAATTTGAAGCATGGAACAAGCCATGGCAATTTTAGCATATTTCATCCTTTCTAGCTCATGAGTTTTTGTATCCTTTTGATATTTTAGGGCTATTTTTGGAACTAAATTAAGTGGAAAAACCCTAGAAGCCTCATGCACTATAAAAGAACAATAAAAACATGAAAAAATTCAGCAGTAACTAAATCAAAAGAAGATCAAGAGGAGACATTAGGAGAACTTTAGAGAATTCCAGATTTCCAAATCAAGGCTCCAACTAGTTTTTCTTTCTTTTCCCTCTATTTCTTTCATTGTCTTGAATGTTTATTTCTATTTATAAGATTTTTAACATGATTATGGTTTTCTAAACCCATATTAGGGATTGTTCTTAAATTGTTTTGTTGAACTTTATTCTTGTTGAATCCAATACATTTATGAATGATTGTGATAATTGTTATGTTTATGTTTGGTAAAAATCGAGAGAGTGAAGCAAGTTATATGTGTTAAGTGCACAATAAGAGTTGAAAACTTAATAGACCTATAAGTATCAGATTAATTAACAATTAAAGAGAGATCTTACTTATGAAATTAATTATCCATAGGATTGCTTCAAATATAATTGAATAAGTTAAGACTAGTTTTGCAAGTTGAGATATTAAAACTCTATGATTATCAAATTAAATTAGGGTTAATTGATTAAATCTTGAGAGAGACTAATCAAAACTTTAGGATATCTAGGATTAAGCATAAATTTAATTAACAAGAACAAGGTAGATAAAATAAGGATAAAATAATTCCTAAGTTTCTAGCTTTGATCACATTCGTTCTTATTAGCAACCTAATTATACAATTATTTCGTTTTGTTAGTTATTTCAATTTTATTAATTTATTTCAATTCAAATTAATCTTTAGTTCCTTAAAACAAAGTTTTATTCAAGCTTTTAGGAGTCTATTATTCCTTATAAGACTATATCTTTGATACTACAAGTTATGATCCATATACTTGTAGTATTAAGAGTTTTATTATTATATAAAACTTCCTTAACAAGTTCTTTTAATTCACAATTAAGATATCTCTTTAATTGTTAATTAATCTGATAATTACAGGTTTATTAAGTTACCAAATCTAGTTGTGCACCTTAACATATATGACTTGATTCACTCTCTCGATTTATTAGTAAGTATAAGCATAACAATTATCACAAACATTTATATATGTATTAAATTCAACAAGAATAAAGTTCAACAAAAAAAGTTAAGAACAATCCCTAATATGGATTTAAAAACCCATAATCATGTTAAAAACCATAAAAATAAAAATAAACATCCAAGAAAATGAAAGAAATAAAGGGAAAAGAAAGAAAAACTAGTTGGAGTCTTGATATGGAAACATGAAAATTCTAGAGCTTCACTTGATGTCTGCTCTTGATCTTCTTTTAATTTGTTTGGTTGATACATTTTTTTCTTGTTTTCTTGTCTTTAAATAGTTCTTAAGGCTTGTATGGTTCTTTATAGGGGTTTCCCCACTTAATTTGGTTCCAAATATAGTCCTAAAACCTCAAAAGTACAAAAATAATAATGCGAGCTGAAAAAGCTAAAATCTACTAGAATGTGTTATCTGTCTTGCCTGTCAAAACCGTGCATGGTGCATGATCGTGCCATCATTGTTTCATACTTTGAAGAGTATTTTCTTCAATTTCCTACTTCCCTTTACTCACAAACACATTAAACATCCTTTGAAATATAAAATTAAGATCAGATTCTTGCTCTAAACCAATCAAACAATTAAAACACATACAAACATTAACGAGAACACTTTTCTAAGTCCTAAACACATAATTATTATCTAAGAAATACTTAAAAGCACACTCAAACAGCTAGGAAAACATCATATAATCTACACTTATTAACATGCCCATACTTAAAACTTTTCTTGTCCTCAAGCAACATTAAAAACACAAACAAACAAAATACATAAATACGTAAATGCACAATCATGCAACAATACAATAATGGTACAATGGCATGAAATTCCATGGAATGAACTTACCCTCAATCATCAGTCACTTAAAAATTGCCAACATACTAACTTATTCCTTTCATGTTTAAGTGTTTTGATTTGAATAAACATATCAATCAAAATATTAACACCCTATTCATTCACATATAGCATTTGTAAGTATGCATTTGTTATTATTGATCAATCAAAAAGGCAAACTATCATTAAAAAATCTTTCATGAAAATTCTTGCTATTTGTAAAAGATCGATAGGTTTCATTTATTGTAACACCATTTTTTTCGTTAATAATGACCTAGTGTTTTGACGAGAAGTCAAGCACCTTGTCATTAATGTCCCCTGGTACTCAACTAGGTCATTTTTTTATTTAGCTTAGTTAGAGTATCATTCTAGCCTTTTGACACGAAGATGAATGCCCCCAATTACTTAGCTTTATCACACTCTCAACTGGCTGCTAGCTTTATTCTTAATCCAATTTTCTTAAAAAGGCTTAATGGAATAGGAATTTTATGTATTTATTTCACATTTTCTCATCTTACTTCGTTTCCTTTTAGTCAATCATTCTCGTGAAAAAGTACTAATAGTGCTAACAAATTCAATTGACTATAATTATAAATTTATACGAACAAAAGTCATAAAGTGAAGGAATAGGTGTCATATCCTAATTAACATACATATTCATCCCAAAGACACTTAAAACACAGAATTCATAAGGCATTAAATGACCATGTTCAAATCTAAATTAATTCCCTTAAATTCTTGCCATTGATACATTCACACAATTCATACATCATACAACAAAATGTTCATACAATGCCAACCTAATTAAAAAACTAACACAATAAAAATACAAAATTCATATAATTAATATGTAATTGCATATACATTCCCACATTTGAACAACATATTGTCCTCAACGTGAGAAACAAAAAAATACAAAGAGAAATAGAGAACAATAAAGAAAAAGTTATATAAAAAATACTTATGATTATCCAGGTGATGATGGTGTGGAAGATGAAATTTGGAGACACTCTATGCCATAAAGATCCATCAATTCACTCCCCACAAAATAAACATAAAAAAATAAAAATAACAAAGTATCAACAAAATAAAATGAAAATAAAAAATAAAACCTATCCTAATTCTTGGGTTGCCTCCCAAGAAACACTTCTTTCTCATCATTAGCTTGGCGTAAACTGCCTTCTACCCTCAACCTAGGTCTATAATGAGTGGCTTAATTTCACCTATTTCTCTACTTGGTAGTTTAGTAGCTTATAAATAAGCCACCAACTACAAGATAATAAGAAGGACATAACTGATCAAATTAAGAAAACCAAGTAAGTTCAGTAATGCCCTTTTCGGTAACAGACTGTCAATAACATAGGGAATGATGAAACTCCCTAAATCGTCAATTTAATCTAATAGTTTGTCCTATAAGAAGGTCAACTACTCTTCTTCTTCCAAAATCACCCTCATCCCCTCTTCTCCTTCCGCTTCTTAAGCAGAGACTTCTATATCTTCTTGGAACGTTATCTCCTCTATCCTATGTTCTTCTTTCTCTTTTTGAATGACAACTTCATTCATGTCATTGACCTTTTCCTCCTCGTCACTCTAATGCATTAATGGGCTCCAATAGCACTTTACATTTGACTCAGTTTCTTCAGCCAAATAAACACTTTCTTTGAATACATAGTGGCTAGCTTCATTATTTATAAGATCTTCTATTAAAGATTCAAATGAAGTATAATCATTCAATGCAACAACATAAGAGTTACTCCATTCTAAATTATCATTATGCTCATATAATGTATTCTACGATTAGTTTCGCAAGCAATATAAATTCTCCCACATATAATCTTGTGCCTTATATTGAAAATTGTGATGGTTACCTACACAAATGTCATAACACACGATGGATCTTAGTTTTGCTTCTATGTCACTTAGAATACTCCCTACATTCCTCATTAACAATGCATTGGAAGGTTGGTCAACTTGAAGCTCTGACTTATGAATTGTAGAGGAATGGTTCCTTATAAATTGATTAAATTTGGATTCAGTCCTCCTCTCACTTTCTAACTTGTCCAACTTGTCTAACTTAGACTCCAAGTATTCAAGCCTATTCGGCTGAAAACCTGATGGACCTTGTGATCTCATATGATCTCCAGAATTGTTAATCCATGAATAAACCCAAGATTATATGTGTTATAGTAACTCCTATCCTTATTGTAATGCCTTTACTTAGTTGGAAGAAAAAATCTGCAAGTTTCTCAGTTTGAAGTTATTATATTCTTTTTATTCAAGCACCTGCACTCACACATGAAAAGTATCAAATGCTTAAATCAAAGGAATTCAAAATATATAAGATGATAAATTAGTCCTTGACCATAGTATCAAAAACTTGTTGATAAGTTTTATATAGAAAACTTTCAATACTATAAGTATATAGATCGTAACTTATAGTACAAAAGGTATCGTTCCCAGAAGGACTAATTAAACACCTAACAAATTGAATAAAACATTATTTAAGGTATTAAAAGATCGATTGAATTAAAATAATATACTAAAATTGAAATAACTAATAAAACAAAAAAATTGAATAAGTGAGTTGCTAATAAAAATTGAATATGTTCAAAACTGGAAACTTTAGAATTATTCTATTCTTTTTTATCTTCCTTTATCTTGTTAATTCAATTTATACTTGATCCTAGATATCCTAAAGTTTTGATTACTCTCTCTCAAGATTTAATAAAGTAACCATAATTGAATTCAATAATCATAGAGTTGTAATCTCTCGATCCACAAAACTACTCCTAACTTATTCAATTAGATCTCTCTTTAATTGTTAATTAATCGAATAATTGTAGTTATATTAAGTTACCAACTCTTGTAGTGCACTTT
>JANQAP020000135.1:3337794-3352983 GCA_026874005.2 Erythroxylum coriaceum
AATTAGATCTCTCTTTAATTGTTAATTAATCGAATAATTGTAGTTATATTAAGTTACCAACTCTTGTAGTGCACTTTAACACATATAACTTGATTCACTCTCTTAATTTATTACTAAGTATAAGCATAATAATTATTATAAACATTCATAGATGCATTGGATTCAACAAGAATAAAGTTCAACAAAATAATTTAAGAACAATCCCTAATATGGAATTAGAAATCCATAATCATGTTAAACATCTTATAAATCCAAATAAAAATTCAAGACAATGAAAGAAATAAAGGGAAACGAAAGAAAAACTAGTTAAAGTCTAGATCTAGAAATCTAGAATTCTCAAAAGCTCTCTTGATGTCTCCTTTTAATCTTCTTTTGATCTAGTCTTTGCTGCTTCTTTTTTGTGTTTTTCATGTTCTTTTACAATGTTTAAGGCGTCTAGGGTTGTTTCTATGGTTTCCCCACTTTATTTGGTTCCAAAAATAGCCCTGAACCCTCAGAACTTAAAAGATCTTGCATTTAGAAACATCTCCTATCACCACTGTGCATGTGACTGAATTGAATCTTCCTTCTTTGTCATGATTGTGTATGGTGTCACATTCGTGACAGAGAGCCACGTAGCGTTCATGATCTCTGCCAGTCACGATTGTGCATGGTGCATAATTGTGCCAGTTGACATCTATCCAACATCTTCTCCATACTTCAATTTCCTATTTCCAAACACTCACAAACACATCAAATACCTCTTGAAACATAAAATTAAGATTAAATTAATGTTGTAAACCAAATAGGCACTTAGAACATTCATAAACACTAATTTTTAACATCAACGTACCCAGTACACATATATATAAACACTAACAATAACAAAATTCTAAGCCTATAAACATGATAATCATCTAAGAAACACTTAAACCTAGAAAAACATATGATAATATACACCTATCAGTGAGCTCTAAAGATTTTAGAAACCAAATGCAATAATAAATCCCTTTTAGCCATCCATAAGCCATATTAACTCATTAGAGAACTGATATCTGGGATTATAGGAAGGAATTAGGCTACGTAAAGTTAAAGACCCTCTGAAATTACAATTCTAGCTATTGCCTTATATGATTGAGTCCATCATAACAACTTTAGGAAGTCTAATATTCAGAGAATAGAGTTCTAATCTCTTATGCAGGGGATTATGACAAGTCCAATTCTCAAACAAAAATTAGGTATCCTTCCCATCTCTTATTTTGATATGAATTTGAGGGTAAACTAGGTCTCTTATCCTTAACATTTGAATCACACTCTAAGAGCAATCTCTATTAATCTGTGATTTTCAGATATTGGTTTTCCTAAAATAATGATAGTTGTAGGTTGCTTGACGTTTTAATTGGCATTTTAGTATGCTTTTAGTGGTTAATTAATTGATTCATGTATGTTTAGGTTTAGAATTGTGTTAATTGGTTAGATATTTGTGTTTTGAGTGTTATATGGGTTAAAGCAAGCTATTGAGCTTTAATTTTGTGTATTTAAGGTGCCTTGATATGTTTGTTAGTGTTTGAGATCAGATATGGAAGAATGGAGAAGATTTGGAGGAAGCACGATGGAAGATCCAGGCATATAATCATGACAAAAGAAAAATGGATAGGCCATGATCGTGGCAAAAGAAAAATCCCAAGTTCCACAATCGTGGTTTAAGGGGCCATGGTTATGGCTTATGTAACAGCAAACACGGACCAGCTTCTAAACTTAAACTTTTAAGGGATATTTCAAACTTTTTTGGGCCTATGTAAAACCTAGTTTTTACCCTAAATGAAAAAGATTACAAAGAGGAAAAGAAACCCTAATTTTTGAGCCTCCATTGCTACAATGGGAAAGATCCAAGGAAGGAGAAGAAGAAAGAAGAGCAAAAGGAGAAAGGAAGAGGGAAGAAGAAAGGCTGCTATTGTTATTGTCTTTCTGATCCATCCCAACCTTCCAAGTGACATTTCATTTCATCTTTGTTATTCTTTCTTTTGAATGTATGATATGGATTTCATAGTGATGGATTTGGGTTTGATGATGATGCTATTCTTGAATCAATGTTAATGTCATTTCTTTTGATGTTAATACATTAGAGATTGTGATTATTTTTTGTATTTGCATGCTTCAGTAACAAATCAAGAGAGTGAACCTATTACAAAATGATTAGATTGGGAAATGAGAGTTAAACAATCTAATAGATCATGCAAATAACCAAATCGGTAATTTATACGAACAGAGATCTCGTGTAAGGACCTGATAATCTATTAGAGGGCTTAAGATCTAATTAGATGTGTGGGCTTTTTGTTAATTGAGATATTGCAAAATCCTTAATTCAATTATGGTTATGATTTAGGGTTTAATGATTATAACTAGAGAGAGTAATCCATCCTTTGAAAGTCTAGGATTGATACCGTATTAACTCAAAAGTAATCATATTAGCATTTGATGATAAAATAAATCCCCCTTCTTATAATCAACTAATCTTCCTTGTGTGATTTTTGATTGTTCATTGAAGGTGCTCAATTTTGATTTCTTTGTGTTAATTTGACCATTTCATTTTCAATCAATCCATATTTGATTCTCTACTTTTTTGTTTAGTTTTCCTTTTCATTTTAGTTATCCTTTAGGCCTTAGAAAACTTAGAATTCAATTAGTTCACCGACTCCTTGAGGGATCGACACCTCATTTATTACACTTACAACTCATTCAATTGCGGTATATTGAGGGATTTATAAGATTAAAACTTGTTCACCAAGTTTTCAGGTTACATTATGTGCAATATATGTTTTTATTTTGAGTGTGAATTTTGCATACTATATGTTAGTTTTGTTTAGGTTTGCATGCTGTGACTTGTTTGAATGTGTCAATGGCTAGGACTTAATGGAATCGGTTTAGTTTTGAACAAAGTCTTTTAAGTTATTAAGATTTATTAGCTTGTGAAATTAGTATCCGAAGTTGCTTCGGTTAAATATGCCTGTTAGTTAAGATATGATGTTAGTTTGTTCACCCTAGGAATTTAACACTTTCATTTATAATTTTAGGTCAATCAGGTAAGTAGCATCGTGAGTATCTTTTCATGAGAATGATTAGCTAAAAAAAGAGGTAGCAAGAAAATATATAAAAAAAGGTGTGCTTTGTTTAATAAATAACTATTCCACTGGCCCTTTTTGAAACAAATTGGGTTATGAATAAAGCTAGAAGTCAGTTGAGAATATGATATAATTGAGTAACCAAGGGACATTTATCATAAATGTTTACCTTTGTGTCAAGGGGACATTCATCACAAATGTTTGCCTTCACGTCAAAATGATATATTCATGTTAATGAAAATTAACAAAAATAGTTCATTGTTTAATAAATCCTACCAATTTTTGTGCATAGCTTGATTTTTCATGAAAAGCCACTTAAGGATAGTTACAATTTCATTTGAATAATGAATTATCAGTGTATGTGTGCAAGTGATAAGAGTGAATGAAATTGACATTAAGTCTTGATTAGTATATATTATTTAGTCCGAAGTATTTAAAAACAGATTTCATAAGTTAATAGGTTAAAACAACTTGAAGGATTGTGTTCGTAGTTAAATTTGTTTTATGAAGTTCAATGTCATTCTACCATTATTACATTTATGTGTGTTGTTTTTCATTATGTTTATGCTTTGTTTGTTTTGTTTTTTCTTGAGGACAAGCAAAAGTTCAAGTGCAGGGATGTGATAGTTGTAGGTTAGATGAAGTTTTAATAGGCATTTTAGTATGTTTTTAGTGGTTAATTAATTGATTCATGTATGTTTAGGTTTAGAATTGTGTTAATTGGTTAGATATTTGAGTTTTGAGTTGTTATGTGAGTTAGAGCATGCTATTGAACTTAATTTTGTGTATTTGAGGTCCCTTGATGTGTTTGTTAGTGCTTGAGATCAAATATCAAAAAATGGAGAAGATTTGGAGGAAGCCAAGCAGAAGATCTAATAAATCCACAATCATGGGCTCATTAGCGATGATCATGGCAAAAGTAAAATCCCAAATGCCACGATCATTGCCTGCAGGATAGTAGACGCGGATCGACTTCTAAACTCAACTTTTCAAGGGATATTTTAGACGTTTTAGACCCAAGTAAAACCTAGTTTTTATCCTAAATAGAAAAGACTACAGAAAGACGGTAGGAAAACCCTAATTTTTTGGCCTTCATTTGCTACATTGTAAAAGATCCAAGGAAGTAGAAGAAGAGAAGGGAAGGAGGAGAAAGGAAGAGGGAAGAAGAAGGGCTACTATTGCTATTGTCTTCCCGATCCATCTCGACCTTTCTAAGTGGCATTTTCATTTCATCTTTGTTATTCTATCTTTTAAATGTATGAGATGGATTTGATAGTGATGGATTTGGGTTTGATGATGATGTTATACACACCATTTTTTATGTTAATACATTAGGCATTGTGATTATTTGTTGCATTTGCATGCTTCGGTAACAAATCAAGAGAGTGAACTGATAATAAAGCGATTAGATTGGGTAATGAGAGTTAAACAATCTAATAGACTATGCAAATAATCAAATCGGTAATTTATATGAAGAGAGATCTCGTGTGAGGACACGATAGTCTATTAGAAAGCTTAACATCTAATTGGATGTATGGGCTTTTTGTTAATTGGGATATTGCAAATTCCATAATTCAATTAGGGGTTATGATTTAGGGTTTAATAATTATTACTCAAGAGAGAGTAATCCACCTTTCAAAAGTTTAAGACCGATACTATATTAACTCAAAAGTAATCATGTTAGCATTTGAGATAGGATAAATCCCCCTTCTAATAATCGACTAAGCTTCCTTATGTGATTTTTTCTTGTTCATTGGTGGTGCTCAATTTTTTTTTCTTTGTGTTAATTTTTCAATATCAATTCCAATCAATCCATATTTGCTTCTTTACTTTTCTGTTTAGTTTTTCATTTCATTTTAGTTATCCTTTAGGCCTTAGACAACTTAGAACTCAATTAGTACACTAACTCCTCGAGGGATCGACACCTCATATACTGCATTCAAGACCCGTGCACTTGTAGTATATTATTATAAGATTAAAACTTGCTCAACAAGTTTTTGGTGCTATTGCTTAGGAGTTAGTATAATTAGTTAAATTCTTTTAGTATAAGGAACACCTTATATACTACACTCAAGAGCCGTGCACTTGTGGTATATTGAGGGTTTTATAAGATTAAAACTTGCTTAATAAGTTTTTGGCATCATTACTGGGGAGTTAGTATGATTAGTTGAATTCTTTTAGTCTAATGAAGTTTCACCATCTATTGTGATTATGGTACCTAATCATAAGAAATTTAAAAAAACAAGAAGAGAAGAGAAGAGAAGAGAAGGAATTTCGGGCATAAAGTAGAAGAAATATCAATTTAGACATCACAAGGTAACAATAAGGAATCTGAAAAATTAAATTCAAAGTAGAGATATAGAGAAAGATGGTGAAGGAAATACATCAAGGAGAGAAAATTACGAACTTCAATGAAGCACAATTTGGTTGAGGTATTCATCATCCTTATTTGAACACGTATTATTCAGGGTAGTAAAATCACCCAGATTTTTGTTGCTTTAACAATGTAAGGACTCATATGGGACATCAAGACCTATTAAGATTTCAGTAAGATGAGTCCAGTTCATGGGATTTTAAATAGGACAAGATCATGAATAAGCTCATGAACATAGAAGAGGCCCAGAAGAGACTGGACGAGAAGTTTGAGAAAGTAACGGAAGACCATTCCTCTTCTATTCACATGAGACAGCTTTCATGTGAATTTTGAAGAGAAGTGTGGAAAACTTTTTGAGCAACATGAAATTACATCTAAAATAGTAGTGTAAGGTTATCACACTTAGGAGTGAGAAAGAGCTAGAAGCACTAGTAGAAAAACAAGCTGAATCCCACATTGTAGAAGACCAAGAGAAGAAGAAGGGGATGACTCATTAAAGACAATTGATGTGGTTGAATCTTTAAAGGAGCAAAGAGAAGAAAAACAGATGACAACAAACATAGAGTTTGAAGCAGATATAAAGATCTCTGTTTATAAAGTGAAAGAAGAAGAAGAGATGAGGGTGACTGAAGAGGAACAAGAACAGATCACCTTCTTACAGGAAAAACTGCTGGATTCATTAGAAAATTTAGGGATTTTCGTTATTCCTTATTTTATTGATAGTTTGTTAGTCAAAAAGATATTACTGAACTTAATTGGTTATTTTAATCTTATCAGCATTGTCCGTCTGATTATCTTCCAACATGTAGCTTAGTTACAAGCTATAAAGCTGAAATTGGGCAACACGAGTGGAAGCAAGCCACTCATAATTGATCCTGACTGAGTTTCGAAAGATGCAAGATCAAGCTAATGACCATAACTTAGCACATTTAGTAGTTAAATTTAAATTGTTGTGCAATTATATTTGTTTTAAATTCTATAAATAAGTATTAATGATTTGGAATGGGTTAGATTACTAATTCTCTTACTCTCCTTGAATCAATTATAAGATAGGAAAGCAATGTCGGTGTCAAACATATTTGGTTTTAGCACCATCACCATCACCATCACCACCTCAATCGCCAAAACGGGTCTTTATGCTTTAACCCTTATCTTTTCATTTTTTTCTTTATTTTGTTCTTATGTTTTCATATCATTTTGTTTTGATTCTCACCTTGTATGTTATTTGTCCTTCTCACATTGAGGACAATGTGTTGTCCAATTGTGGGGAGGGTTGCATTATGTGATTATATGTTTTTATTTTGAGTGTGAATTTTGCAAACTATATGTTAGTTTTGTTTAGGTTTGCATGATATTACTTGTGTGAATATGTCAATAGCTAGGACTTAATAAAATCGTTTTAGCTTTAAACATAGTCTTTTAAGTTGTTAAGATTTATTAGCTTATGAAATTAGTGTCCTAAGTTGTTTCGGTTAAATATGAATATTAGTTAGGATATGATGATAGTTTGTTCACCCTAGGAATTTGACACATTCATTTATAATTTTAGGTTAATCAAATAAGTAGCATCGTGAGTATCTTTTCATGGGAATGATTAGCTAAAGAAATGAAGTAGGTAAGAAAAAATTAAAAAAGGCAAGTTTTGTTTGATAAATAACTATTTCACTGGCCCTTTTTGAAATAAATCGGGTTATGAATAGAGCTAGTAGTCAGTTAAGAATGTGATGTAGCTGAGTAATCAAGGGATAATCAGCACAAATATTTGCCTTCGCGTCAAAAGGTTATAATGACATTCTAACCAAGCCGCTTAATAAAAAAATGACCTAGTTGAGTAACCAGGGGATATCCATAACAAATGTTTGCCTTCGCGTTAAAAGACTAGGTTCATGTTAATGAAAATTAACAAAAATAGTTTGTTGTTTAATAAATCCTATCGATCTTTGTGCATAGCTTGATTTTTTATGAAAAGCTACTTAGGGATAGTTACAATTTCATTTGACTAACGAATTTTCAAGTGTGTAAGTGATAAGAGTGAATGAAATTGACATTAAGTTTTGATTAGCATGTATATTTAGCCCGAAGTACTTAAAAACATATTTCATAAGTTAATAGGTTAGAACAACTTCAAGGATTGTATTTGTAGTTAAATTTATTTCGTGAAGTTCAATGCCATTGTACCATTATTGCATTTGTGTGTGTTGCTCTTTGGTATGTTTATGATTTGTTGTTTTGTTTTTACTTGAGGACAAGCAAAAGTTCAAGTGAGGGGATGGGATAGTTGTAGGTTGCATGATGTTGTAATAGGCATTTTAGTATGTTTTTAGTGGTTAATTAGCTGATTCATATATGTTTAGGTTTAGAATTGTGTTAATTGATTAGATATTTGTGTTTTGAGCGTTATATGGATTAGAGCATACAATTGAGCTTTAAATTTGTGTATGTGAGGTGCCTTGATGTGTTTATTAGTGTTTAAGATCAAATATCAAAGAATGGAGAAGATTTGGAGGAAGCCCGGTAGAAGATCCAGGCCTACGATTTTGGCCACAATCATGACAGAAGCAAAATGGACAGGCCACGATCATGATAAAAGTAAAATCCCAAATGCCATGATCATGGCCTGTGTAACAGCAGATGTGGACTAACTTTTAAAGTCAACTTTTTAAGGTATATTTCGGACTTTTTGGGCCAAGTAAAACCCAGTTTTTACCCTAAATATAAAATTCTACAAAGAGAGTTAGAAAAACCCTAATTTTTGAGCCTCTATTGCTGCATTAGGAAATATCCCAAGAAGGAGAAGAAAAAGAGAGAAGGAGGAGAAAGGAAGGGGAAAGAAGAAGGGTTATTATTATTGTCTTCCCGATCCATCTCGACCCTTCCAAGTGACATTTTCATTTCATCTTTATTATTCTATCTTTTAAATATATGAGATGGACTTGATAGTGATGGATTTGGGTTTGATGATGATGTTCTAAACTCCTTAGGGATTTGTTCTTGAATCAATGTTAATGTGATTTCTTTTGATGTTAATACGTTGGGTATTGTGATTATTTTGTTGTATTTGTATGCTATAGTAACAAATCGAGAGATTGAACCAATAGCAAAGCAATTAGATTAGGCAATGAGAGTTAAACAATCTAAAGATCATGCAAATAATCAAATCGATAATTTATACGAAGAGAGAGATCTTGTGTGAGGACTCGATAGTCTATTAGAGGGCTTAAGATCTAATTGGAAGTGTGGGCTTTTTGTTAATTGAGATATTGCAAATTCCATAATTCAATTAGGGGTTATGATTTAGGGTTTAATGATTATAACTTGAGAGAGAGTATTCCACACTTCAAAAGTCTAAGATCGATACCGTATTACCTCAAAAGTAATCATATTAGCATTTGATGATAAGATAAACTGCCCTTCTCATAATCGGCTAATCTTCCTTGTGTGATTTTTTATTATTCATTGGTGGTGCTTAATTTTGATTTCTTTGAGATAATTTTACAATTTTAGTTTCAATCAATCCATATTCACTTATTTACTTTTCTGTTTAGTTTTCCTTTCATTTTAATTATCCTTTAGACCTTAGACAATTTGAATTCAATTAGTTCACCAACTCATCGAGGGATCAACACCTTATATACTACACTCACGACCTGTGCACTTGTGGTATATTGAGAGTTTTATAAGATTAAAACTTGCTTAATAAATAGTACTCATTAATCCACTTATACTATAAAAATTCCTTATTAGTTAAAACCTTCCATATTCTTTTAGCAATAAGAATATTTTGTATGATTTGTAGGGAAGCTGTCCTAGACCTCCCTCCTCCTTAAGTAAGTATATATAACTCCATCTAACCTTTACCTTCCTGGAATCATTAGTTATTCCAAAGTAAAGAATTTTTTTGTACATCACTCAATCTTTTTAGTCAGTTTCCTAGGCATGAAAAGATGGGTAGACCAATGAACACTCAAGTTTTTAAGAACTAAAGAGATGAGTTGAAATCTACCAGCAATAGAGAGGAATCCATTTTTCCAGCCATTAATCTTCTCCTTAAGTTTCTCTAAAAGAAGCACACAATTAGCATTTTTATGTTTCTTAGTAGTAATGGGAATTCTTAGATACTTGAAAGTGTTAGAGATGATAGCAAGCCCAGTAATTCTGCTTAGAATAGTAGCATTCTGAATATCTAAGGAAATGTATAAATAGCTATTACTCATGTTCATCTTTAGTCCAGATAGCTGGGAGAATCTCTTGAGAACTTTTGTAAGTAGTTTAACAGAGTAGGGGCCAGAGCCACATAATAAGATCACATCATCTACAAAAACTACATGATTGATCTTTTGAGAGTCTGATTTATGATTAAGGATGAAACTAGTATCCCTAAAAATGTAGTGGTTAATCATCCTAGAGAAAGCTTCCATAACTAATGTCAATAGATAAGGCGGAGGGGATCCCTTTATCTTATTCCTCTTGAACCTTTGAATAAAAAAGTAGGAATATCATTTGGCAGAATGCTAAAGGAAGCTGTAGAATCATAAGTAGATATCTACTCTGTAAACACCCTTGGATACCCAAATATTTTCAAACAGTCAAGGATGAATCCCCACTTAGTAGTATCAAAAGCTTTTTAAAAATTTAATTTTTATGGTGTAGATTTGATTGATTTCCCATATGTATAATCCTTCATAAGCTCAAGAACAAGCAATATGTTATCACTAATATATTCCACTTAAATGAATGATCCCTAATAAGGGCTACAATCCTCTTTAATGTCAACTTAAGCCTATTAGCTATAAGTTTATAAATGATTTTATAGCTAGTGTTACAATATAAGATAGGTCTAAGGTGATTAAAGGAACCAAGATTCTTCTTCTTAGAAACAAGAAAATTATATTTTTTATTCATTTCCTTTAGCATTTTAGAATTAGAGAAAATTTCGTTTAAAGTTTGCACCAAGAGTTGACCTGTGATGTCCCATGTAGATTAAAAAGAAATAAGCTCTATAGCCATCAAGGCTAGGAGACTTATAATTTTTCAGATTAAATAACACATCCTTGATTTCTTGAGAAGAAATAAGACTAATCAATGACTATTTATTTTCATGAGTAATGTTGTCCTTGATTTATTCATTGAATGAGTACTTACTAAGGACATCCCTCATATCATGACCTATGATAGTTTTGAAGTGATTTACAGCTAGTTCTTAATTTTTCCCAAGTTTATATATAAGTTACCATCATTATCTAGTAACATAGAGATTATGTTTTAATTTCTTCTAGCTAATATAGCATTATGAAAAAAAAATTATGTTATTACCCCTTCCTTAAGCCAAGAGATCCTAGCTTTCTAGCTTTTATGACTTATTAAAGCTAAATTATATTCTTTAATTGCCTCACCCTCCTACTTCAATAAAGGTTAACCAATAGGATTATCGTATAGCTCCTCATGAGAATAACTAAGCTTACCTATAGCCATCTTAAGAAGTAGAGTTGTGTCAAAAATGTGAAGTTTCTTTAAGCTTATCATTAACAAACTCAATTTCCTCACTAACTAAAATGTTATGTACCCTTTGATATATTGGGTCCAAATTCCCCTTACTAACTCCTCAAAATCTCCTTTTTTTTTAGAAAATTGAAAATTTTGAAAGTAGTTTTCAAAATAGGACAGGGAATAAGCCTATGAACTTCAATCATAGAATGATTTGATCATATTGTAGGGCCAAAATAGGCAAATGATTAGGGAAAATGTTCCAACCATTCTGGTTAACAAGAGCCCTATCCAGCTTCTTCTTGATGAATTAATCACATTGTTGCTAAAATGAATAGATTTCGCCTAAATGAATAGATTTCTAAAATTTCATAAATCAGTTACTTCCAACTGTTTCGTAACCTTCTTAAGCTCCTTATCAATTACACTAACTCTAATTATGCCCCCTTCTACTACTTTGGAAAATAATAAAAAGTTTATTTTACTAGTTAAGAGCCAAGGATAAGATAAGTTAGACTAAATGTTCACAACCTACCAAATTTTTTCTTAAAAATTCAAAATTTGTTGATGATTGTGATTCAAATTTGGTAGGAACTCCTTTTAACTTGCAGTTTAGATGTATAAATTAATCAAAAGCCCTCAGAACAGTCACCTTATCCCTCTCAGCATTATAGGTTAATATGATTCTTCCATTAAAATGATGGTTGTTTTTAGAGCGTAAAATCCAATTAGAACTTGAAAAGCTGAAACTAGGTTTCAAATGATAAGGTTTTATTTTTTTCTAAAAAAGCCATGATTAAGGCTTTTTTCTTCAAGAAAATATCTTTAATCAATTTACTTTTGGAGGAATATTCATTCACCTCACATTACAAATAAAAAATAAACATATATAGTCAAAAGGTATAATAAAAGTTCCTAGTATCCTAGTCACAGGCAATGCTGCTAATAACTTTGATGTATGATTTCTAAACTATACTAACGATTAGCTAGACAATTACATCTATTGTTCTTATAATGTAGTCTAGTAAACGCAAGTATCATTCCTATGAGGAATACAAGTATTAGTAATAACGATCTTTTTATTATCTAATCTAGCAAAATGTCGTGATTAACTAAACTAGAATGACTAATATAAAATAATAAGCCAAAGTAATAAAAGAAAATGAAGCAATCAGAAAATAACCAAGATCCATATACAAAATCAACCTAGAACCTTTCTATACTTGAATTTATCTTGATTTAATTATTATCCTTAGTTTCTTAGACAAGCAGAAATGTCAAAGTTATAATCATATTCTTTCATAAGAAATAAAACTCATATCCTTAAGTTGATTGATTAAAATCTCTTTTTACTCAAAACCCCTAAAAATTCATAACTTGATACGTGACTTCCTCTATTAGAATTGATTTTAACCCAAAAGATTTTTATGTTCCTATTTTTAGGATTCCATACAATTCTTATTATTCATGCCACGATCTATTCATACATATAATTTCTTAATCCTATATATGACATTAAAATTGAATTAAATATGTTAGCAAATTTTAATTTAAATATAAGAAGTAATTATGAATAACTTACAAGAAAACTTGGGTATTTCATTAAATCAAATAATAAAGCTAAAAAATTAGTTATAAGGTTCATCTCATTTAGATCTATCCCAATTTAGTTCATATTATGACTAAGAAAACCAACAAGAATCAAGATACAATATGAAATAAAAGAACTCATTCTTATAGATCTTGAAATCTTCACTTGAATCATGATGGAAACCCTTTCTTTTGCTCTAAAATTAATCCTTTTTTATCTCGAAATGTTCTAGTTTGGATCTCCAATTAATGCTCTATATATATATATATATAGTTATTCCTTGTAGTAAACTCTCAATTTATGGAAAATCATTACCGCATGAACCTGTGTTAGACTTATGTCCTTCAACCATATAAATAGGCTTAATATAGTGTCATATTTTAGTCCATGTTCCCATTCTATCCTCTAAAGTCATGAACTTGACTCCAACTTACCCAAGTTCCTTCTTTCTTTATTGCGGAACTAAAATATGGCCTTAAAAAACCATATTAAGTACCAAATCTTATAAAAAATCATCTATACACAAGCAAAATAATCTCAAAATGATACTAAAAATATAACCTAATTAACACTTATCAAGTCATAAGAAAATGCAATGGAGACTTATCTTATTAATAAGATTACAAACACTGAGATAAAACCTAACAATGCTCCACTCAAGTCATGCTTAATGCCATCATCCTTATGATTTTAGTATAATATTGTTATCTTTGTTTCTTTTGTCGAAATACAATAACAAAACTAATGATCTTTTAGAAGTACGAGGACAAAAAAATACAAATAGAATAATATTCAACTCAAAATCATTTATATAAACCTTTATTTCAAAAAGGTTATAGTATTCCAAGGAAATATAAATTAAAGAAAATATATATACCTAGCTAGCCATATGCACATCAATGCCAATCTTGCCAATATTTCATATATACTTAGAGACAATATACATGAAATCAATAGTAGATAAGAATTTGTCTATATTTTCCTCTAACACTTTGTTTATATCTACCTAATAACATTACAACTTGTTTATATCTACTTAATAACATTACAACATCAAATTCAATTATAACACAATATTTATGATCCTTCCTTTTATAACCAAAGATGCTTAAGTAACTCACCACAAACATGGAGTTTATTACATAGTTGCCTAAAAAAACTCAAAAAATTGCACTCTTAAGTAATAAAATTGATGAAAACTCACTAACAAACTACTAGGGATATATAACATAAAATACACATAGAAATCTTAATATTGTAAGAGAATTTAGAAATTGCTTTCTTATATTTTTCATAATCTTCTTACCATGTTACATATATGATTAGGATTGAAACTTGGAAGGACGTTACTCAATATTAACTTAAACCTAGTGCTTCAAATGACATCACTTTTAACAGACCTGGAAAAACAAACCTATTAAAATAAAATTAATAATGAATAATATAATATATAGATTGTCTAAAATAACAATAACTTGTGCACCAATATTAATATTAGCCTAACAAATAATATATTTACCTCGTATTCGATGTAGCTTTTCTCCTAGGATACATAGATTCAAACTCTTCACACATTCAAACTTATTGTTCACTTTTATCATTTACCATTAATGCTTTCTTGCACCTTAAGAACTTTCATCCTTATCATTTAACTAAAATATCATCTATTCACTTATAAAGTTATAGACAAACATGTTCCTAATAACTTTATAGCTTATTACCTCTGCATTAACCACCTCCTATAAAACCTTCCTCACTTTCAACATTTCCTCTCACCTGTTGTGACACTTAATCGTATGATTCTCATTGTAATCAGCTATCTATATGTAAGATAAGTTAAGATATAAATAAATCAAACTCTTTTCAAGTAGTTTTTCAATATATTACCAAAATTGGTTAATAACAACATTATCTTTAACGTCCTATACTCTTTCTCTAATATCATATTAATATCCAATGTCTTGTCTATGCTAATGTCATCTTAAGTTGTTAATCCTTGTCTTCTTTCCCTATTTAAAGTGACAGTTCATATGAAGCTTATCTAAATTAAAAAAATCTACCAAAATATAATAAATTCAATTCAATTTTGATGAAGTACTCTTTTTTCTTAATTCTACATATACATTGATAATTTCAATTTATAAGATACATAACTCACCATAAAAACATTATACATTCACCTATATAAGGTGCAAAATCTGTCTTTCGTAGCTTATTATAATCTATAAGCATGCTTACAAAAAGGTTGAGGATGAAATGTCTCTATCTAAGTTGCTCGCAACCATCAACATCAACTATGTTTCCAATAGTTATATACTAATACTATAATTGTTGTTTGAGCATAAAAACACATCTAATATATATAAAAGGAAGTTTAGTAAAAAAAATTCCTTTTTTTGCATACCGTTAACTTTATGCACTTGGTGACTATTTGGTGACCATTAACTTTTTTCTCCCCCCGAAGCCTTAAAACCTTACCCTTATCAACTTTAGTGGGCATATGTTTGGTTCTATTTGAAACTCCTACAATCCATGTCATACTATTACTACTAATATTTTTCACTTGATCCTCCTTAATTTTCAAATAATAACTCGTCTAGATCAAAGTGACCATTTAGCTAGTAGCAGAGGTTCCTCCT
>JANQAP020000135.1:3353083-3368306 GCA_026874005.2 Erythroxylum coriaceum
ATAATCAATATACTTTCATACTATATGATAAAACTTTAACAATATAGTTTAATTTGGTCTAACTTTATACCTTATTCTTTATGATCTACTTTGTTGTCCTGTCCCGTATATGATAATATCATCCCTAACCTAAAATTTGAAGTTTTAAATTGAATTAACTTTATATCATCCTCATACAAATTTTAATATGCTTATTGATTACTATTCGTTTCGTGATTATACTGCTCTTCTCTCTTTCTTGTGGAGGATATAGTGATCTGCTAGCTTTTCTTTTCTTTTGTGGACAAAATATCAATCACACCAAGCTAAATAATATAACTAAATATTACAAGTATCATGAAAATCAAATCTTATGTGGAAAAAAATCACATTAGACCAAGATATAAGATAAAGAAATTTTACCCATTATCATGAAAAATACATAAACCAACAACATGTGATTGTCTCCTACCTTAGTCATTGGCCACTAAAACAATTTCAATACACTCAAAATCTAGAGATCATATCTAAATACATTTCTAAAAGATTAAATGAAAAGACAAAATATTGACATATTATATGCATAAAGAGAGAGAGAGATTGTCTATGGATGACTTATTAGGTCAATAAGTCAAAAAACCTACTACCTTCCTATCTAGGCATCTATAAATGCAACAAATTAGAAATAATAAGAAGGATTTAGATTCTTTGCTTTAAGGTTCTATATGCAACGAATTAGAAACAATAAGAAGGATTTAGATTCTTTGCTTTAAGGTTCTATCTGCCAATTGAAAAATAAAAGAAGTAGATAATAAAGAACAAATTCAAATGGAAGGGAGGATTTTCTTTGAGACTTCTCAAACAAGCATAGGATAAAAGAAATTACTACTCATCATAAAATTAAATTAACCTATCTTTATGAATTTGACATCTATTAAAATATACTAACGTGATAAATAATAGTTACTAATAATCATCCCTGACCGACTATATAATCAGTTCCTTTGATATACATAGGAGAGAAAGATAAATTTAGTCTTTTCATTTTCAAAACATTAAACATAATAATTGTTTTTATGAATGCACTTTTCTCTTTTTCTTTTTTTAATATCCTGTACTTCTTTTTTTGAGAAAATGTAAAGAATTTGGCCATTAAAGGCAATCAAAAGTTTACAGGCTACTGAGAGTTTACATGATTGTGAAGCTAAATAAATACATAGTTAGGAACCAAAACAGCACAAAAAATAAAACTAACCTTAATAGTCCAAGTGTTAGCTAAATATGCCACATTCTCACCCAATAATTATGGTTATTGAATCTGTGTTTTTGAATACTGAGGTAGGTGCGAAGTTGTTGGAACAACTCTTTGGTAGCTCACCAATTCTGAAATATATGAGAGTTTCTTTCATCCCAAATGGCCTTGACAATGAAGGAGAAAGATAAATAGAAACACTAGCTTATATCATTATGGGAAGTGCCAGCAAACTGACAACTCCACAACTTAATCAATAGGTTGTCGTCTCCCAAAGCCTCTGCAACTTTCATAAGGTCCATAAGGTAACTAGTTATCAAACCAAAAATTGGTTTGCTTCCCATCTCCTAATAAATTAACAAATTCATTCCTTAAAGGCCCTTGTTTTCAGTTTGGCCTTCCAAGTGGCGGTAGAGTTAGATGGAATTTGAATCGCCCAAATACTTCAGTCCTTGATAAAGAAGCTATAAATCCATTGGTACCAAAGAGCTTGTTTATTTGTCAGTAGTCACCATAATCTTTTGACTAACAAGATAAAATTCATCAGTTTCAAAGAAATAAGACCCAATCCATCTTTGTTCTTAGGAAGACATACCTCCTGCCATTGCATTCTTGCCTGCCTAGCTTGTACCTTATTCCCATTCCATAGAAACGTGTTGCAGAGTCTCTTAATATGCTTAATGGTTCTCTAGGAGATAACCATGTGTGCAACCCAAAACCTAGTGATTGAGTTTATTACCGAAGAAATAAGTTGGATCCTTCCTATGGTAGATAACATTTTTGAGCTCCAAGAAGATATTTTGTCTTTAATTCTTTCAATAAGCAGAGAGAAGTCAGCAAAGGTAGGGTTGGAGGTAAATATGGGCATGTCGACATAAACTATTTGGAAGGTTTGGCAGTTGAAACCTATAATGACTTTAATACTAGCTTCCTTTTCAATAGTAGATTTAGACAAGATGAAACCACTCTTCGTACAATTCACATTTAATCCAGATAACTTGCTGAAAATCTTCAACGCTTTCATTAATATGGAGATTGAAAGTGGATTAGCTTTAGATAAGAGTAGGTGGTCATCCGCGAAGCATATATTAATGATCTCATCCTTTTGCCTTTCATATGGAATTTGAAGGTTCTTGTATGCTCCACACTAGTTTAGAGAGTTCAGTTGAATACCTCTATAATGAGAGCAAATAGGTAAGGGGAAATAGGGTCCCCTTATTGTATCCCCTTGGAGCTTTTAAAATGATGGCTAGGTTGACCATTCACCAGTATTTTGAACATAGATGTGGTAATACATTCTGAAATCCATTGAATGAATATTAGGGGAAAGGCCAAGGCTTGATGGGTGTTAAGAATGAATTGCCAATCAACATTGTCAAACGCTTTTTTCAGATCCACCTTTAGTATACAATTCTTCCTTCCTCGTCTAGTCTTGTAGGATTTAATAAGCTCCTGCAATAGTAGAATGTTATCTCCCATAATACGGCCTAGTATGAAAGTTCCTTGCATGAAGTCTATGTAGTGGTGTAAAACTATCTCATTCGATTAGTGAGCACCTTGGAAATGAGTTTATAAATTGTATTGCAGCATGAAATGGGCCGAAAATCTGATAAAGAAGCTTTTTCCTCTCCTTTGGGAATAAGTGTTATGAGGTGCTATTGAATTCTGTCAACAATTTCCCACTGCTAAAAAACTCCATTATTGCCTCAACAACCATAGGTTTAATCAAATGCCATTATTTGTTGTAAAACACTATATTGAACCCGTCAGGGCCAGGTGCCTTAGATGGGTTGAAGGAATTTAATATCTCTTCAATTTCTTGGCTGGTGACTGGTTTAATCAGGTGCTCCCCTTCTTGAGAAGTGAGGTGAAATGGCATGAGTTCTCTCAAAAGCTCCTAAGAGGGGATGGCATTAGATGGTTCTTACATCACGTAAGAGAAATAATCATAGGCCCCATGAAGCAAAGATTGCTAGGAATTAAGTTCTTGATTGTTCTGCATCAACGAGAGAATCTTGTGTTTGCTTTGTCTAGAAATTGTAATTATGTGGAAGTAAGCTGTGTTACGGTCACCATCCTTCATCCATTCCACTCTAGACCTTTGCTCCATCAGCGAGTAATCAAAGGCAAGTGCACTGGAGAGGTGATGCATGGCAGTGCTTTAAAGTTCCCGTAAGCTAGGAGAATGGAGATTAGCATGGAGGTCTACCTGAACCCTATCAAGAGCACAGTTGGCTATGTTCAAAAGATGGTGTGTATTGCCCACATTCACCTAAAAGAGTTGTTTGTACTTCTTTGTGACCACTTTAGTCTTTTGTCAAAAAGGCATTAAGCAAGCCATTCAGTTCAAACATATATAGAAATCAACATCTTCTTTTTACCAACAACTAAAAACTAGTTGAAGACAAACGTAACATTTTATCCACAAAAGACATGTGATATATGACTTCCAGAGTTATGTAAGTCAAGCGACAAAATTCTCGGTCCTTTTTGGATTACGTGTGATTCCTTCAAAATTTTAGTTCCTTTTACAGTGGAAAGCATTATACATACAAATAATTTGACGGACGAAGAGTACTCTGGTCTAATCTCTACCACCACATCCAACTCCTTGTAATTAAAAATATCGATGATAGAAAATGCTGGATCCAAATCCAACGTACAATCTGCCTATTAAAGAGGCGGGGATCATGGAATGGAGACTCGGATTTCGGCACACATTATCATATTAGTCATTAGCTAGGACTCCAAAATCCCAAATCTTTATAGTTTGTACAACTTGGCGTGTTTTACATGTGGGTATTGGATTCAACAACGTATATACTAATACTTTTTTCTACTTATTTCAAACAAAAAATCTTCCTGGATATGAATGTCGTTAAGACGTAAAAGACTTCAAAGGATAAATTTATTTGCTGATAGGAATTAGCTTAAAGGGTTTCGCATTAAGCAATTTATTTTGGAGGGTTATGAATTGAATTGAACGAGTGAAAATTGATTGTATCCTCAAGATGTCACACTGTCACGGGGTTTATTTTCTTTTTTTGCCATTTTCGGAATGGGAAAATTGACGAATCATGACCCAACTTCTTCTACCACAGATAAGGGACCGAAACTTGTTATAGTAATTGTTCAAGACAAATTGAGGGATCATGACCCATCTTCTTCTACCACAGATAAGGGACCGAAACTTGTTATAGTAATTGTTGAAGATAAATTCATTATAATGATGGACCAATAATAGGATGGTTAAGGAAACAGAAAACTTGTAATGTCTTGATGGAAAGGGACAATTAAATGAGCTAAATGATTGCATTGCAATTCTAGTGCCTTGAGAAGCTGTGGTTTCTCAACCGCCGTTCTCTCCCTAACCTCCAACCACCCTCTCCAAACAAAATGTGAAGAAATGAAAATATTTGTCGTTATTCAAGGGGTAGGTGGAGATGAGATCAGATCAATGTCATCCTCTGGTATTAATGTTTTTGTCAATTTCGTCTTATTACGTTATTCATAGCCACGCCTCAGAAATTATTAATAGTCGTATTGAAAATAGCCATCATGGGTGAGGGTGAGGGTGAGGGTGAGGGTGAGCAACAAAATGTGGACAGCTAAAGCCAGAGAAGCAGGTACATACATATATTGTCTCAAAAATTATAGATCTGCATTCGTTGTGCGATATTAAGAATTATATTGCTGCTCAAGTCAGCTCTTCAGTCTTCTCTTGGACCATAATCGATGAAATTAGTTGCTCCCATCTTGAGAGTACCGAGATACGTTAATTGTCCTTATCTTCTACATTTAATGCAGCAAATGGTTGCATATTGCTCGAGTTCCCATTCCCTGTAAGTCCGCACATAAAAACATGGTCCAATTTCTTTACTATAATAATTTCTTACACGTTAGCCAATGGGCTCCTTAACTCAAAAGCCCAATGATTACGTGACATCAAAATGAAGATTCAGAATCAGATTCTTTAATTAACAAAAGGTCAAAGTAGACCATGGACTAATTACGATGTTAGATTGAGCGTAGTTTCTCAAAACAGAGGGATTGATTTATGGTATCTACGAGCTGCTTGTGCGTAGACTTGTGGCATTAAATGATCTTTTTGAATAGTTCATTAAGCGTCAACAACCTACAGCTTGCAAAGCCTGTTAATATGGCTCATTCCCTTGCTCCCCTTTACGACAAACATCCATTGGTAGTTGGCTCCTTCCTTTTCTTGCTTCTCTCCCTAGGAAGGTTAGCTAGAGATACGAACTGACTCACCGTTCCTTTCAATTTAGCCCCACAACCATTACCTCCTTTATCTCTCTCTCTCTTTCTCTCTCCCCGTGCCTGCCTGCCTCAGTAGTACTATCTAGCATAAACTAATTAAGCTACAGTATAAATCCTACTACTGCAGCTGAATTTTTAATGCTTGGTTTGCTTACTCTTATCCTTCTCTCTAGTTGTTCTGTCATTCTTTTTCTACTCTTCCACTTATGGCTCGGAAGAACAATGATGCACCCAATAAAAGGGTTATGAATAAGGGAGCCTGGACAGCAGAGGAAGATAGGAAACTGGCTCAATATATTGAAGCTCATGGTGCTAAGAGGTGGAAATCAGTCGCTATCAAAGCAGGTTACTTGCATTTCTGTGCAAGTTTCTGAGCTTATAATGAAGAAAAAAATCTGAAGCCGATTTAGCAATTTTGTGCATGTCTCGCTTTAACATTACTGAATTAATGGATTATCCTGATTTCATTTCTTTTCCCCTCAGGTTTAAATCGATGTGGGAAGAGTTGCAGATTGAGATGGTTGAACTACTTGAGACCTAACATCAAGAGAGGTAACATATCCAGTGATGAAGAGGATTTGATTCTCCGTCTTCATAAACTACTAGGAAATAGGTAGGCCTATACCATGGATCCTACAAGAGCGTCGGTGATTGATAATTTTGTCAACTGTTCAAATTCTTTTTAACTGTGTTAATCGACAGGTGGTCGCTCATTGCCGGGAGATTACCAGGACGCACAGACAATGAAATAAAAAACTACTGGAATTCTCATTTGAGCAAGAAAATAAATCAAAAGGAGAAAACAACAGTAACTTCAACAAAGCTGGAGAGCATACCTCAAGAGACACATGACACTAAACCTGACCTCATGGATACTAGACAATCAGAGAGTTCAGAAGTCAACTTTGACATAAGTGATTTCTTTGACTTCTCAGCTGAAGGATGCTACGGCTTGGAGTGGGTAAACAAGTTTCTTGAACTTGATCAGTCAAATGTAATTAACTAATTTATACGAACTGCAATAATACTCCTCCATGTAGTCCTAGTTGTCTCATGGACTAATGTTCCATGTCCATGTGAGGGCTTGCTAAAGAAAAACGTGTGCTTATATTTATCTGGCTATTGAGCTGAGTGTCAACTTCTTGGTTTAAATTCGACCACCATAAGCTGCACTTATATTGACTAGTGCGAGAATAGCTCCTTCCCTACATATGGTTGGTAGGCAACAAATTTGGAACGAATAATTCTTGGTCGAGCCCTCCAGAACTTAGCCGTGCGGGCCAACTTTCCAATGTCACTTCGGAGAATAATAGAGAATAGTATTCTCACATTGTACGTTGAATAACATTTATGTGACTTGCTACACTGTAACTGTATGAATGAACGGGTTAATGGAAATATTTTCAGCCTGAGTTGCAGTTTTTTTAATTGATAAATGCCAAAAAGAATAACTATCAATTTATATTGCTCTTACTATACTCAGACCGTGAATCAATCACACAATGAGAAAATAAAATTTTACAATTTCTCTATTGAAGCTCATTAATTAAATAATTTTTAAAAATATGAATTATAAATAAATGATTAAATCATACTTAATTTAAATTTCTGCAAAAAAAATCTTAAAACATCAATTACAAGTTATCCATGTATTAAGTCTTTAACAGTATCCATAGAGTAGATAAAAAAATTCAACACTTAAAAAGACAGGAGTGCTAGCTCCTCTATGTCTTCCTCCTGTTTACAAGGAAAGTAGAGTTTTTTCTTATTAAAATTAAACTTCTTGATTATAATTAAAGTCTAACTCTAATTATAATTACAATTTAATGATAAAAATCTAATATCTCATTGTTGTGTTTCTCGAACTTCATAGTTAAGTTTAACTCTTTTTAGTGTGACCCATTAATTCCTAATATATTAGCAATAATTATAAAAATTCTAATTCTAATTCATAATTGGAATTAGATATATTAAATCTCTTTTTTAGTTTTTGATTTATCTTTAATTCTTCAATTAAGTAATTTATAATTATAGATCAAGATTAACATCTAGCAGTATGTTACGACCACCCAAATATTAGAAATGTTAAGGTGATTTAACTTAAAGTATCCATACATAGTTGTAATGTATAACTTAACCATTTTGTCATCTAATGTTCTAATTAAATATAAAGTATAGAATTAGTCTCTACTCTTTTAAATTCAATCATATTCAATTTTTTCTAATTAGTAATTGATATTTGAAAACATCTTTTCAAATCTCAATTCATTATCACTAGGAAATTTCTTAAGTCATTATTAATCAAGACTAGTAGAATGTTTTCTCTAATTACTTTAGAGTGATTAATCATTTATTAACTTACTCAACTATCTCTTTATGGTTTATACTATGTCCAAGTACTATCCACTGAGCTATCATAAATAGAATAAGTCATAAGTAGCATCAAAATATAATAATCCTCATATGAGATACTTTAATAATCTTAAGTCTAAAGATTACTCATACAACTATATATTATAATGGGAAAATCTAAAGATACATAAATACTATTTCATTTAGGATCCTCATAATCGAGAAAGTTTAGTGAACTTGTTCTCTAATAAACACTCACACATTTATTTATCACCTTATTTTAAATTATGAGACAATTAGTTTCTTTATAAGGAAAAAAAAACATAAATGTGCTAGTTTTACTATAATATTAATATCTCATCTTGATGAAACTATAAATAGGAACTATTTAGGAATAATACATAAATGTAAATCGAATCTTGTAATTGTGATCTCATCGTAACTTTAATTGCACAATAGTTATTCTAAATATTTTGTCTTTAGTATTAAAACATTAAATATAATTATCAAAATACATAAAAGTAAAGAATTTGTGACAATGGCTTAGTAAGAGAATCTATAAAATTCTCATCAATGGAAACACGTTCTAACATCATGTCTTTTCGCTTTGCCATCTCCCGAGTTAAGTTAAACTTTTTGAGTACATTTTTATACCGTTAATGAGATAATTTTTTTGCCTATACAATGGCAACATTTTTATCAAAGTACAATACTATTGGCACTATAATCTTAAGAGTCACTCTAAATTTGATGATGAACTTATTGATGTAAACTACTTTCTTATCGCCTCTAGCACTAAATGTACTCTAGCTTACTCGTAGAATCCACAATGGTTAATTATTTGGAACTCTTCCAACTTAAAACATCACCATTCAGAGTGTAGATATACCCTGACTGTAATCTATTGTCTTCTATATCGAGCTAAAAAACATAGCATATGAATATCCTTGAACTTTTATTCAACTCCTTTATAGACTAAGAAAACATCTTTAGCTTTTATCAAGTACGTTAACTATTTTTCATAACCTTTAAGGACCATCACTAAGATTAGCTTAAAATCTTCTTATTATTCTCAAATTATAAAAGAAATCTAGTCTAGTACATAGTATCGCATACATGATTGATACAATGGCTGAAGCATATGGAACATAATCTATTTTATAGTTCTTTTCCTATATCTTTAGACATATACTCTGTGAGAGAAAAATCTCATGTGACATAGGTAATAATCCAATATTAGAATTCTCTATGGCAAACCTCTTAAACACGTTGTCTATATATGTAAATTAAGATAACCCAAGCATCCTCTTTGATTTATCTCTATAGATCTTTATTCCTATAATATAAGCTACTTTACCTATATTCTTCATGGGGAACTTCTTAGATATCTAACTCTTTACGTACTAGAACATTGGTATATGATTTGTAATTAGTAATATGTCATCCATATATATCACTAGGAATATGATTGCACTCCCACTAACCTTTTTATAAAAATATAGATCATTCACATTTTTTTATAAAATTAAAGTCTTTAATTATCTCATCTTCCAACTTCGTGACACTTGTTTAAGTATAAGAATAAAGTTTTACAACTTTCATATTTAATTAGGAAATTTCTTACATTCAAATTGTACAAGTTGTTTCATATACATCCTCAAATAAATTCCCATTAAGAAATAATATTTTGAATCCATCTACCAAATTTCATAATCATTATATATGGCTATAGCCAATAAGATTCTAATGGACTTAAGAATAACTACTGGTAAAAATTTTTCATCAAAATCAACTCTTCATTTTTATTTATAAACTTTAGCTATTAGTCTTACTTTTTATGTATGTAAATTATCATCCATGTCAATTTTACTCTTAAAATTCCCCTTGCATCTAATAGGTACACTACCATCAAAAGCACCCATCAAATTCTATACTTGGTTAGTGTACATATATGCCATTTCAAATCCTATAGCTTCATCCACTTTAAAAAAATTAGTGTTAGACATTGTTTCCTTAAAAGTAGTAGGCTCATCATCTATGAACAATACTTTGTCTTTTCCTTTTGTAATATGTTTATTCACTATAATGGTGGGATGACATATCTTACTAGTACGTCCTGGACTATGTGTCTTTTAAACCATTGACTGTATGTAATTTGTATTAACTTGAGGCTCTTGTTCCATCTTGACTTAAGTTTGTTGTTCTTAAACTTCTCTAAGTTCTATCACACTCCCACTACTTTATTTCAAAAACTTCTCTAAGTTCTACCTCACTCCCACTACTTTATTTGAGAATAAATTATCTTTTTATGAATGTAGCATGTCTTGATATAAAAATCTTTTGCTCAAGAGGATAGTAAAATTGACATTTGATACTCTCTTTTAGATACCCCACAAAATTTGTATTTATTTAACTTAAACTTGAAGCTTATCAGACCTTACGAACTTTAAATAGGCATCACAATCTAAAATCTTTATGTGTGACAATTTTAGTCTATAGTTAGTCCATATATAATTTGGCGTCTTATCAACCAATTTGGATAAAACTATATTTAAAAGGTAAGCAACAATTTCAAGATCATATCCCTAAAAGTAGAAAGGAAGAACTATATGAAATCATATAATTTACTATATAAGAATAATTTCTCCTTTCAAACACTCCATTATGTTGTGGAGGTCTAGGAGGAGTCCATTATGAGAGAATCTCATTCACTTTTAAGTAATCAAGAAACTTATGGTCTTAGTACTCACTTCCTTGATCAGATCTAAGTGCTTAATACTCTTACTAGTTTATTTCTCTACCTCAATCTAAATTTTTTGAACTTTTCAAATGATTCAAACTTTTATTTCATTAATTACATGTAACCATATTTGGAATGATCATTTGTTAATGTAATGAAATATGAGTATCCACCTTTAGTGTGAGTAGACATAGGACTACATAAGTCTAAATGTGTAGCTCTAGTAACTCATTACCATACTCTCCCTTTTTATTGAAGGGTTGTTTAGTCATCTTTCCTAAAAAACAAGATTCATAAGTTTCATACGATTAATAATCGAAAGGAACCAAATATCCTTTTTTATGTAACTTTACGATTTTTGTTTCGTTGATATTACCAACATACAATGCCAAAAATAAGATGGATTTTGGTCACTTAATTTTCTTTTCTTATTAATTCATACAAATTATTTGTAAGTAATCCAAATACATATTAAACATCATCTTTATACAAAGAACAACTCTTATCCTTAATAAGAAAGACATATCTATTCAACTTTAAATAAGAAATAGAAAAAATGTTTTTAGTAACAACTAGAACATAATAACAATTATTTTTCTTCTTGACACCATCTTTTAGCTTTGCCACTTTAACAGAAGCCTTCTGTTTCATGTTTTTTAGTAGTTCAAGTAATTATATAACCTTTTGGTTCATATGAAAGTTCATAACAAAGTGAAAAGCTTGAACTAAAAGATTGTAGCACCATATCAATACTTAACTTATAGTATTTGGTAAAAACTAACTGGCCTAATTTTGTTAATATAGTTAATCATCTTTAGTATATGTAACTTTGCTGAAGATCCTTTTGCTATCTTTGTAGTGATGTAATGCTTTGGAAATATGATATCTCTCCACCTTACTTTATGCACTAAACAACTACTCAAGATGCAAAATTATAGTAAGAGCATCCATATTCTTATGTGTCTCTAAAACCCAAGAGACATATTAGCCATCACACATGTAGCTTGTTCATCATCATCAATATAACTCCAATATCTCTCCCAAAATTCATCGGTTGCATTTGAACTAGGTTCTAATGAAATAATACTATCGAGAACATGTAGTTTCTTATTTTTGCGCTAAGAACAATTCTTAAACTACAAAACTAGTGAGAGAAATTAGGTTTAGTAAGCTTGTTAGCATCTATGATGCTCCTCAAGGATATATTGCTACTCATTTTATCTCACAACTAAAATACATAAAAGAGCAAGTATTAATTTATGCCATAAAACTCAATAAAATAAGGACTTCAATAAATATTTAGCTACTCCTACTATTTTATTAAAAATAGCCTTCATTATTAAATCAAAATTTTCCAAATAATATTCCCCATTTAAACTAAATCTTGAGTTTCCTAAAAAAATCAATTGAAATTAAATTAGGCAAATAACAATTTTATCAATCAAATCTTATATAACTCGTAAATCTGTTAAGTGTTAACACTTTATCAAAATATATCTTATATATTATTCCTAACCTTGCTTCTAAATTCATATGATCATAAGTTTGCTCATCCCAATTATACTAATTTAATTAAGTATATCTCATTAGTTTAAGTAAAAATATATTTGAATTAAAAGGAGCTTAAATTTTCTAAAATAGCTTTAGAATAAATAGAAATAGTTTTGTTATTAAATAATGAAAAGAAAATATTACATTCTTAACGTATTCTCAACATTTAATTGAAGAATTTAAATTTTCGAAAATTCAAGTCTCATCAAAATGAATATGATCTTATTATAATAATTAGTTCTAAGATAATAAAATTATGTAAGAAAACGCTTTAAAAGTTTACTTGATTCTAACTAATTTAATAGTTTCTCTTTAAAAATTAAAACTAAATTCCTCAAAATTGCTAATAACAATAACTCTCTTTGAAATAATTTTCAAACAATTAAATAAGATTTTATATTTATTAATAATTTAAATTAATTTAATCTCAATTAGACTAATTTAATTTAAAAATAAGTCTTAAAACATAAAAAAATTAAAAATAAAATTTGAATAGGGAATGTCTGGCGTATATAGTTCCTCCCTCTATTTCTTCTACTTCCAACCACCACCTTTGCTCCTTTAGATGCATCATTTGTCTTCTATTTTCTTACCACTAGTACTTCTCCTCTAGGCATCTTCATTACTACTTCAATAGCTTCTATTTAGGCAATTTCTTGCCCTTACCAGTAGGAACTATCCCTACTAACAAGCGTCCACCAATGACGATAGCTATAGGTGGAAGAGACACCTTCATATGATGATGGGATGAGGCTTCTCAACCTCATATAACAACTAACTCACATAAGAAAACGTAAAGCTAAGGGGACATGCATATTATCATTATCATACCCAATTGAATCCCACACCAATGCACAGTCTAAGGAGGTCTGATAGTACACAACCTTACCCCTACAAAGTAGAGAGGCTGTTTCTTGTAGACCCACAGACAAATGTGACATAAAGAGATAAAAAAACTTCAAGTATGTGATGCAAGTTTAGAAGACATAAGAAGAATAATAATACTAATAATAATAATAAGACAAATAGTAATACAAATATTAAGAAAATAATAATAATAATAATAATAATAATAATAATAATAATAATAATAATAATAGGAAGAAGAAGAAGAAGAAGAAGAAGAAGAAGAAGAAGAAGAAAAGAAGAAAAGTCTAGCTAGCTATGGATGGCAATAATGGCTCAGCCCGTGGCTAGACCATTTTTTCCGAAACGACATCATTTTGAAATATTTTTGCTTTAAAAAATAAATAGCTCGGCCCGCTGGTGGCCCTGCGGGCCATAGCCCAGGCCACAGGCTGATCAGCCCGTCAACGGGGCCTAGATCAGCCTGTGGCCTACGGGCTGGGCCATAGATCACCATGGTCTGGGACCGGGCTACCTGACCCATTGACATGCCTACGACCAGCTAATCAAGCAGATGCCTAGTTGATCAACCAGATGCACATGGCAAAAGAATCACATACAAATCAAATCTAACAATAATAACATAATCCCTTATGAAACCAATAAATTAGAGAATCAAATTAAGGACTCCTACGGGTCTCCACTTCCTATGCACTTATTAGACTAAAACCTACAGAAAGAAAAAAAAAAGCATCTAACCAAATGGACATAATACAAGATGAGATGTATCACACAACCAGATTGAGAAATAGACTCCACCAAGAATCAAACAAATTCCAGTAGGTATCAGATGTTATGGATCAATTTCAAGAGAACATTACTAATTGATTCCAGATCAGGATGCTTACTTGCTACTTTAGGAAGAATCACAGGAAACTTGCGCAAATGCTATTAGGTTAGGATCAGAAGAGAATATACTGACCAACTGATCAATATTAACAGAACTATTTCTGATAAAGTTATCGGTTTTTAAATCAGATGATCTTGTTAAACCAAATACCTTGTGCATTGCTCATGATAAACTAAGAGTGATAAAAGAACCGTGATCACGATGCTCACAATTGTTTGAAGATATAATAATGGGTCCATAGAGACCGAGAAAGACACTCCAAAAAAAAGTTATCGTCATTTACCTTGAATGCCTCTTTTTTGATGATTCTTGGGTAGCTTTCCAAAAGCTTTGCAAAACCCACATACAAACAGAGGCATATGATTGATTTTGCATAAATATAAAAGAAAACAAAATTTAAGTTTTCTTTTAGAATCAGTAGGGGCATACAATTCAATCATAGGTTTAGTACCAAAAAACAACAAATAGGCTTTTCAAGCTGAAAGTGTAGGTGTAATAGATAATTCCAAAAAATAAAAGAGGGAAGGCATATAATATTATGTTTTAAATGAAACTATAAATAAAATACAACAAGATCTTCTAGGAAACCTAAGTAAAGGACATCTTTGTAATTCATCCTTTAATACCTAAAAGTTAAAACAGAACCTTAATTAGCCTTATTTGTATTAGGTGATTTATTAAAAAAAGTTTTAAACCTACCTTAATCTTATCAAATCAATAACAATCAACTAACTTTAATCAACTTATATAATTAAATGAAACTCTAATACCACTATTGTGAAACTGTGATCTAATAAGCAATAAAAAATAAAAATTTCCAAGTTTCTCATTGGATATCATTAAATGAATAACTTAAAAAATATGAATTATAAATAAATGATAGAATCGTACTTGATTTAGATTCCTGCAAAAATTTATTCTCCAGATATCAACTACAAGTTATACATATATCCAGCTTTTAATGATATCCACAGTGTAGAGAAAAAGAACTTAAGAGGAAAATATAGAAGTGCTAGCTCCCTTATGCCTTACTCCTATTTATAGAGAAACGCAATGGTGATAAATCATAATTATAATTTATAATTAGGATCAGAATTAGAATTAGATAAATTGAACTCTTTTTAAATTTTCCTTAATTTTCTAATTAAACAATTGTAATCATAAATCAAGAATGACATCTAGCAACATGTCATAACTACATAAATATTAGGAATGTTAAAGTAGTCTGATCTATCTATACATAGATATGATGTGTAATTTAATCCATTCATCATCTAATGTTCTAATTAGATATAGAATGTGGAATTAATGTCTA
>JANQAP020000135.1:3368406-3382780 GCA_026874005.2 Erythroxylum coriaceum
ACATAGATATGATGTGTAATTTAATCCATTCATCATCTAATGTTCTAATTAGATATAGAATGTGGAATTAATGTCTACTATTTTAAATCCAATCATGTTCATTTTTAAATAGTAATTTATAGTTAATATTTAAAAACTTCTTTTCAAATTGCAATTCACTCTGGCCATTAAATTTCTTAAATTACTACTAATCAAGAATAATAAACATTCTCTCTAATTTCTTTAGAGTGAGGAATCCTTTATTATCTTACTCAACTATCTCAATATGGTTCATACTATGTACAAGTACTACTAATTGAGCTACCCTGAATAAAATAGGTCATAAGTAACTTCAAAATATAATAATTCTCATATGAGATACTTTGGTAATCCCAAGTCTAAGGATCAACTATACAACTATCGTAATATGGAAATCCACACAGATATAAGTAATATTTCACTTAAGATTCTCATAATATGGCAAATTTAGTAAACTTATTCTCTACTAAGCAACTACACATTTGCTTAAGTATTACCATACTTTAATTTATATGATCAATTACTTTCTTTATAAGAAAGAAATATGATGGTGCTAGTTTTGGCATTCCATTAATATCTCGTTTTAATGAAACTAAGACTAGAAATAATTTAGAAATACATAAATGCAAATTAAATATCATAATTATAGTCTCATCATAATTTTAGTTGTATAATAGTCATCTTAAGGATCTTACCTTTAGTATTAAAACAGCAAATGTAATTAAAAAAATCCATAAAGATAAGGAATGTCATTATTAATTAAATAGTAATGTCATACATAAAATTGCAACCGACTAATTGGCTACAGGGGAATAAACAACACTACTTATACTGAAAAGATAATTCCATTTACAGATATCTAACTTTTGATGATGTTGTAAAATCAATCAATCCACTTAAACCCTTGGGTCTATATGGCTTCAATATGCTTTTCTTCATCAAAACTTGGCCTTTAACTAGAACTATGGTTTATGATGTTGTCTTAAAGTTCTTCATTAGCATGAAGTTACTTAGGGAAATCAATAGAAACTCCATCGCCTTAATACCAAAAAGGAAGGGAACTAAATTACTTTAGCCATTATAGGCCAACAACTTGCTCCAACTTAATTTATAAAATCACAAGATTATTGCTAATAGGTTAAAGAAGGTGTTAATCAATCAAATTGATGAAACAAAAAGATCATATAGTCCTAGTAGGTTAATGGGTGTTAACATCTTATTAATGAAGGAGTTCAAGAGAAGCTATCACAGAAGAAAAGGGGCAGGGACTATACATTAAAGATTAAATTAAGAAAAGCATATGACAATGTTGATGGCCAATTTCTGTTAAACATAATGAGGACAATGGTTTTCCCTAAAATCTTTATAAAATGGATGTTTCAGTGCTTTACGAATCTATAGTTTAGTGTACTTATAAATGGAGACGCTGGAAAAAGTTTTAAAAGCAGCAATGGGCATAAGGCAATGACATCTTTCCTCTCCTTATATATTCTATCTAGTTATTAAGAGTTTTAGCAAAACATTTAAGAGACTAGTGGAGAGAACTATGTAGTTCAAATTTCACTTTATATTCCAAAGACTACACACAACAAATTTGGTGTTTAATGATGACCTATTACTATTATCTAAAGCTGACAAAGTTTATGTATCTTCTTTAATGAAAAATATCAGGATGTTTTCTATGATTTCTGGACTTAACGTTAACTCAAAAAAACCTCATTCCACATATCCAACAAAGCAACATAATAAGAAACAATGATGCTATCTATCACAGGTTTCAATAAGAATGAATTGCCAATCATATATCTTGGAATCCCAATTTTTGCTTCTAAGTCTACTTATAGAGATTACAAAACTCTTATTGATAAGATTCAGGCAAGAATTTCAGGCTGGAGTGTGAAGGCTTTGTCCTTAGCTAGCAAAGCTTAACTAATTTCCATTATACTCAATGTAATTAGTCTACATTGGGTAGCTCATATGACTCTTCCTAGGGAAGTTATCAAAATAATTGACAGTAGTCTCAAGAAGATTCTGTGGACTATGAATAAAATAGGAAGACACTCCACTCCTATCAAATGGTCTGATGCTCCTTAAAGATACATGGTGGTTTGATTGTGGTTCCTTTAAAAGTATGTAATCTGGTCATGCTTAGTAAGAGGTTATGGATGATTGTTGAGGATAAGTAATCTTTATGGGTTAAGTGGATAAATGCTTATTACATTGAAGGGAGGAGCTTGTGAAAGATTATCATACTTGAGAATGCATCTACTATAATAAAAACAATCTTCAAATTAAGAGGTAAAGTCAAAACAAATATTACCAAAGTGTTGGGAAATAGAGTCAATACATGCTTTTGGTATGATAGATGATTAGCTACTAGATTATGTGAAGATATTAATAAGCTTAATTCAATTAGAGACATTATCAGGGAAGACCAATCTGTTGCTTATGCTCATGCACATAAAGTTGAAATTTTTTTAAGAATTAAAGACTCTAGTTTGTATAATCAAATCAACAAAACTGAGCTTAAGGAAAACAAGGTGGACCTCAATGTTTGGACATTGTCTAAGAATGGTAAATTCACTAATGTGTCTTGCAGAAGGATCTTTTAAGAGTAGGGGAACATAATACCATGGTACAATCTAGTTTGGTGCAAGTATATGCTTCCTAGAGCTTTAATAACCCTGTGGAGAACGATCAATACTAGGTTGCCTACAATTGATAGATTGAATAAATTTATGGCAATACTAAACATATGTGCATTATGTAGATAGGAGCAAGAAAGTATAACTCACCTATTCTTTAAATGTCATTTTATTCAGCCATTTTGTAAGGACATTATAAGAAGATGATTGTTAGAAAATCCACCAGAGGAATGGAATCAAATTGTGAGTTGGTGCTCAAAATTATTTATACATAATAAAGAAAAAGAATGGTACTTCTTTGTTGCTTTATCATATCTGGTACAAGCCTTGTGGAATGAAAGAAATATGAGAATATTCAAGAATAGTGAGAAGCAACATCAAAGGCTATTTAAAGAGTTGCTTAATGCAATTATGTAATACATTATCACATTTGAAGACAAAATGTAGATAGATTCCATTCTTATCATAATATGAAACTAATGTCTGTTTTGTGTAAATGTAAGGTTGATTTATGATGTAACATTTTTCTAGTTGTTTTGTTGTCCCATTCAAAATGATAGGTTGCTTTATGCTTGTAAAACTTTGATATTACATTTCATGGCTTAATTTAATTCACAAATTTTCAAAAGAATACTCATGTTGTGTACATGTTTATGAAAATATATATGCTTAAACCCCTTAGTTAATGGATCAAATGAGATTTTTATGGTGATAACGTATTCATATATTACATGACCATTATCAACTCATCATCGAAGCTTAAAGTACTTAAGCTCAATATTCTTAGAACCACCAATGTTCTCTGTATTCTCACAAAAACAAAACACATCATACAAGTTCTTATAATAAATTTTAATAGGCGTAAAACTGAATTAACTAAGTCCTTCTATAAAGTTAGTTTAACCTCTTGATATGTGTTTTTGCCTCAAACTAAGCTATGGTATCAATCTTCACGATTAAAGTCACCGCAACATATTGCTTAGAACTCTTCTAAGATATAGGTCTTCTAGTTAACATGAAAATGTTACATGTAATAGACCTCTTATTATTGGAATACCTACCAAACTAGTATCAATATATCTAATTATCTCTGTATTGCTTACAAACTTGTAAACTAGCCTAGCTATAATATCTGATAAAGTAGAAGTGTAAATATAAACATAGGTCTATAAATTTCAATTTGACTTAATTTTAATATAAAAAGACTTACATAAAAAATTCTAACAAATGAAACTTTTATGTAGTGATGAAAACTTTAGTTGGAGGAGTTCAAATGATTCAAACATAAGCAAATTGATGATTAGCTGAAATGTGGGGGTTTGTATAAGCAAAAAGAAAGAGATAAAAGAACTAAATTTGCTTTTAAAATCACTCAGAATTATACTTTTGACACTAAAGGATGAAGTATTAGGAATTTACTCTGAAATGTATTTTCTTACACAAGCAATTGCTTTGCAAATAATTGAAGTCGTTAGTTTCTTCCATTGGGATAAATGGAGTATCATACGTGTACCAAAACGGAGTAATAATGGAAGACAATAATTGGAAAAAAAACCCTGATGATGGATTCATAGATCAAGGCAGGCAAATTTGGACATGTAACAGTAAAGAAATTCTATCAAACATTTGCTCGCTATGCTTATGCAATTTAAATCTATAATTTTGAATTAAAGGTATATAAACTTTCTAAAGATACTTGCTTCACTCCATGAAATTGAAAATTTGAAATTTGTCCTTGGGTTTGGTTACTTCTAACATTCTTACTCTTTATCAAGCCAAAACCGATTTCAATATGCTTTTGGGAACGCCGAACACGTAGAGAAGGAGGCTTGGGCGAATGAGTAGGAGCCACGTCAGCGTAGTCTCCACGTGTGTCTCGTCTGAGACTGCCACTGCAGAGCCCCACTCACTCAAAAGACGAAAGGAATAAATTACCGAGGGCATTGTTGGGAAACTTAATTAGTTAATCCGGCTCTCTCTGTCAACCTCAACCCTGTACAAATTGATTTTAGGAAGAAATTGAAGGAGAACAATAAGTAACACTAACAACCAATGCACAAACCAGCTCTGTTAGTGAATTCATGTCGATCTGATGATTTGAAAATGGAGTCATAAAAAGAAGCAGCCTTGTCGATTGAATTTAAGTTACTGCAGCATCGATCTCTTCTTTGTCGTGTTTTTTCGCTAATCCATGGCGGCACCGTTTTTCTCTACTCCGTTTCAACCTTATGTTTATCAGGTAACTATTGTCTACTATTTCTCTTTTTTTTTCGTTTCTTTGTTATTTTTTATTTATTTATCTAGGCAAGTACCGTTGTGTGCATGCGTGGGAAGTCACAGTTCTTTTTTGGGCAGAGAAAAATCCAGGTGGGGGGAAGATGACTGAATTTGCGTCTTCGCTTTTGAGTTTCTTTTTTTTTTTTTGGTCCCAATTTAGTTGTCGATGCAGTTTTCTATGTTGGTCGGGAAAGTGCTGTTGACAGGCACGTCTGTTAAGGTTTACTTTTGGTTACCAAGAAGATGCTAGTTTGCTCAAATGCGAAATTAGTAGTTTCTAACTACTTGAAATTAGTAGCAGGGGAGAGTTGAAAATAAGTTGGTAATAGGAACACAAATATTGTTTACTGTTACTTATGAACTCAATTGGCAATACCAATAGATGACTGAAATTTTTTATTTGTATATATATATATATATGTTGAGAGGAATGACGAGTGAGGGAATGTGGTGAACGTTTATGTTACTGGTAAATAAGTTCATGAATGTGCGGAGGATTCTGGATTGCTGTATTAGAGTTCAAAACACTTGGGTTCATTAAAGCAAGAAAAACCAATTCAACATGTTGGAGAATCATTTTCTCAATTTCTTGTTATCTGTCTCTCAAAATGTATATCTTTTTCCAATTGCTGCACAAAGAAAACATTTTATTGCAAATGAATAAGATATTGAGTAATTGTCCATGTCTAAACTTATGATTCTTGATACAGAAGTGTCGGTTGTTTTTCATTTTCATCAACCTTTTGCAGCAGCGAACTAAATACTGAATTTGGATAGATCCTATACTTTAACTGCAATGCGTGTCTTGTGTGCCAAACTTAGAGCATGCTGCTTGTTTTGAATCAGAGTACAAGTTTGGGTGGAGATGACATCTTATGGCCTTAATCCATAGTGTTTTGGTGCTGTTCCACATGGACAGAATTTCAAACTAGTCATGAAATCATATTCCATGATTGATAATGATGACAAAGGATTTCAACCTACTAATATTTGTATTATTACTTGTGACATTGTTATAGTTTCCAGTGTTGGTCATTTCCATCAAAGTATTCCTGAAATGTACCTGTTTTAAATCAACTATAGCTTTCATGGTATTAAATATGCTAAGAGATCTAAAGGTCATTACTGCTCCGCAGAGTCAGCAAGACACTATAACACCTTTCCAGATTTTGGGTGGTGAAGCTCAGGTTGTCCAGGTACGAACAATAAATTAAGCTTTACGTTGCTATTTCATAATCGTTGCGTGCTCTAAATTCATCTTTCTTTTTATTGTTGCATGTCAGATAATGTTGAAATCACATGAAAAGGTCATTGCAAGACCAGGTAAGTTGATTGCAAATAGGGTTTCTTAACAGCTTATGCATCACAATTATGCTTTATAATTTCTTTATATAGTACTTGATTTTCTTTCAATTCTAAATTTTTTAGTTTCTTATTTCACTTTTGGGACTGATCTGCATGAAAACTTTAGGTTCCATGTGCTTCATGTCTGGTTCTGTTGAAATGGAGAACATCTTCATCCCTGAAAATGAAGTAGGTGTTTGGCAGTGGCTCTTTGGCAAGACAGTTACCAGTATTGTTCTTCGGAATTCAGGTCCTAGTGATGGATTTGTTGGAGTAGCTGCACCTTCACTGGCTAGAATTCTTCCGGTTTGTTGTGTGCAGATTCATTTATTGTTTCCTGTTGCATGTGAGTACAAATGTTGCTGAAGCCAATACCATTTGTAATTGATTTGCGGTTTTTCTTTTTATTTCTAGATTGACTTGTCAGTTTTTGGTGGAGAGATTTTATGCCAGGTACAGTTAGTTGCAACATTTGGTTTTTCCTTCTTTCTAGTGAGAATTTATTTTGTGGCATCTTTATTTACATGTATGTCATCTGCTTGTGAGTTTTTGATTTTATTGCCACACGATATGTGATTTCTTCAACTTATGTTGTAGCCAGATGCATTTCTTTGCTCTATCAACAGTGTGAAAGTTAGTAATACAGTAGATCAGAGAGGACGTAACCTCATGACAACTGCAGAGGTTAGATGATGCAGCGTATTAGACTTCTTTGCATATTTTTTCCTGTGTTTCTCAACTTTGAGTTGTTTCCAACTACTATTTATTGTACAAGTGGTTGTTACATTCCGTTCAATGTCTTAACTCTCTCCAGTTCAAGCTCACCAATTGACCTATGAGTATCTGTATGATGGATGTATACTCATTTGTAGGGATTTTTGAGACAGAAGATATCAGGACAAGGACTTGCTTTCATTCTTGCTGGTGGATCTGGTAGGCCTCTTCTAAAGCCTTGAATGCGCTCCCATTTGGGCATTATTCAAAGTTGAACTCTGTCTGAAATTCTAGCGAGAATGTTAATGGGATAGAAATAGCTGGTTCTTGAGGTCTGTTTGCTAAATTCATATTGCAATATCCTGTTCAAAATTATATTTATTTGCTTTTAATAAATAAAAATGGTGAAAACAAATATAAATAGTTACTTGACCCAGCATCAAAAGTTGAGGCTAATTGGCCCAAGCTTAGTAAACATGTGTTTTTGTCTCCTCAGCAGATGTCTAGTTCTTGCGGAGCTAGACCGTCTATTTCTTCTCTATCCTTCATTGCATTAGCCTCTTATACCTCATTCTCAACTACATTAGCCTCTGGATTTGTTCATCTCATGTTATACCAATTTTTTAATCTGCCTCTGCTTATACTATCTCATTTACATGCCTTTCTGTTTTTCTAGTTCTACAGAAAAACCTTGAGGTTGGCGAAGTATTAGCAGTGGATGTTTCTTGTATTGTCGCCATTAATTCCACTGTTAACGTCCAAGTTAAATACAATGTTCCTGTCCGAAGGGCAGTCTTTGGTGTAAGTTGCTTCTTCTATTCTTTTGCTTCAACATTTGTACCCTTCTTTACTTCCTTATGTTTGTTTCACGCTTTAGGGTTGAAAGTCTTATTCCTTTGCTCATTTAAGGATTGCTGGTGATAGTCAGCAACTATATGTAGTTTGTTGAGTGTTGTGATGTTTTAGCAGTTGGGTCCAGCCCCTTCAAATTTTTTTGGCTGTGATTGTGACATACAAGTAAGATTATTACGGTGCATTGAAGCATGGTTTAGCAGAAGATAGGGTTTGTTTTTCTACTTTGTTAAGCTGCTAAGGCTATCCATGAGCATGTAAAAGTAGATTGTTGGTTTTGAGGTCTGGAAATTACCTTACCCCTGGTCATCTGGTGCATGTAGTGTTGCATATCACTTTGATGTTGACTTTTGCGAGTTTGAAAGAACTAACTCTTCTCAAACATGGCTGTGAAATGATAGGGTGACAATTTAGTAACAGCTACGCTAACCGGACCTGGCATTGTATTCATCCAGAGTTTGCCTTTTCAACGGCTTTCCCAGCGAATTGCTAGGTATGATATGTGTATGGAAATCTTCATTTTCCTTATGTGGTTCACATTTTTCGTTATGAAGATGTCTAAATACATTATCTTTCCTTTTCATTGACTTCTTATATTGGAAGTTTCTTTTCATTTATTTTTGCATATGTAAGGCAAAATCATTAATTTGAAAGAAAGCATCGGATGAAGTTCTTCAGTAACAAAGTAAATGGGTTTTCTTTTCAGGGCAGTGACATCCCCGAACATGAGAGAGAATCCTAAGTTTTTTGTGCAAATAGCTATTTTCTTTTTCCTAGCATATGTTGTGATTGTATCTTCTTTAATCTTGACCGATGTATGACACCCTTTTGGTTAGCTCTCCCTTTTTAACCTTTTTTCTGTTTTCACTCCAGTAAACCTCACGTTATAGCGAACAGGCCATTGCTGTTATTTGGTTTCCTATGATCCACCCGAAAGAAAGAACTTTGAATTGAGTTTCTTGAATTTGAGTAGCCTATTGCTGACATTAACTTCCAGGCTAATTTGAACTGCCAATCATATGATTATCTTTTTAACAAAACAAATGTATGTTGATAGATATACGGTTCTTTTTTATTGTCGGGATTGAAAGTCTTATTCTAAGATATGTAAGTATATTTGTGAATATTTTATTACTAGATAACTAACTTCAGATTATGTTTAAGCAACTACATCTCATCATTTCTGTTTGACCAACATTACCCAACACAATAAAATTTTCGCATTAGTAATTAATTGATATCCGTTACCTTTTATTAGTTTCGACTTTTTTGCCGAGAGATAAGTACAAGTTTTTCTTTTGAATTAGGAGGCAGAAATTAAGCAAGGCCCCTAAGAGTTTAAATGTCAGGAATATTAAATCTTGGTCACTTATTACGTAAGTTGTCAATTCGAAATTTTAAATCTTAAAAGTAGGTCACTTATTATGTTGATTCCAATGTACAAGGCACTTATTATGGGGAGAGAAATTGGATGAAGTTCTAGTAAATAAATAAGATAAATTAGGAAACTATTTTCGACATTTGGTCATAGATCTTAAGTACACTTTTTTCTTATATTTTTTACGTAGGGGTGAGTAATAACTTGTTTCATTGTCTTTTATTAGATTATGAACAAATTTATTTATATAGCGGTTCCAAATTAATAAATTCGTAATCAATCCATATAAAAATTGTAAAGCAAATCAAGCCAATCTAAATGAATTTGCTGTGGTCTATGGGTGGTCATATTAATTTTTTAAATTTTATTTAATTAACTATAAACATATTATCATCTATTCAATATTTTTATAAGAAAGTTATAGATGAGAAAGTAAAATTTCAATCATATTAATGTAGCCTTTTAAATAATACCTGTAAAATTATAAATTCTCTTGTGAGGTGGATATTTTAATTAAAGATTGCAACTTAGCATAATAAAGCTATTGATTTTTATAAAGTAACAAACATGGATTATAGTATCCTACTATCAAAAAGATTTAGGGATAATAAAGTGCTTTGAATTGTAACAAAAGCAATTGTTAATTAATTAAATTTATTTTGACAAAAATAATAGAGGTGGAATGAGGTCTAAGATTATTTTTAAAAAAGTAAATTTAAACTTCAATTTTCTTTGAAGTGATATTATCATTAAAAAAGTTTTAAGTAAATGAGAATCTTATACATAAATATCTTGCTTTTATTAAAGAGAAAGAACATTTCAAAAATTAATTAAAAATAAAGAAAATGAGTGAGTTAATTATGAGATTATTCTCATCATTATTGCTTGGATTACTTTGTTAACACAAAAGTAACTTATTTGGAACAGTAAAATATTAACAATAAAGTATTGATAGCAAAATTATCATAAGGTAAACTTAATGATATTTGTTGGTTTGGATTAGATTTAAATTAAAAATCAAACGATCTATTTAATTTTCTTTTAATTTAAAAAAGTAAAGTAATTTTCTATTTTAAATAAATCAATAATAGTTTAAGTTGATTTGATTGGAATGTAGGGTTTATGCTCACCTTTAAGTATAATTCATTTGTAAATTTTAATATATTCCTTTTTTTACAAATAAGTGAGTCTATTAACATATCTACATTAGATAATTTGCTCAGTATAGATTTAAAAAAAAATTTGTTTTTATCAAGTCAATCAATTCCTCAAATCAAAACTGTATAGACCAACAGACACTATGGATCTATGAATACCTCCTAAAAAACACCAGGTTCTGGCAGGCCACTTGCTCGAGGGAGTTCTCTTAGATCTTTAATCAAATAATGACAAGAGGAGCTTTATATATCCTTATATTAAACATACGATTGGAAATAGTGAAAAAACTTGATTTTGGTTTGATAATTCGCTAAACTCTAGCCCGCTTATCCACAATATGGAGATTCTTCATTTGAGGAATAGAATTCCTTTGCATCTTAAAGTTTCCACTCTGATCAGGAATGGTACATGAAGTGGGAATTTTAGAGGATTTGGTCCTCTTATGAATCTCTTCCCTCAACTAAATGAAGTGGGGAATGAAGATGTAATCACCTGGACTCTTAAGCCTCACTGATTACTTAGATAGTTACTTAAAACATATTCAAGACTAAGAGCCAATGGTAGGGAAATGTGGACTCTACTTGTGTACTTTGTAAGATGGAAGTAGAAGATAGAGACCATCTTTTCTTCCCTTGTGCATTCTCCAAAGCAATTTCGAGTAGGATTTTGCATATTATTCCAGGTAACAACTATATATATAATTGGGAACAAACTTTGAATCGGGTCATTCGAAGCTCTAAGCAAGGAATGTCAAATGCTATACTTTATAAAGAAGCTTTCACTATTGCCATCTATATACTCTTTGGAAGACGAGAAACAACAGAAGATTTACCAACTCAGAAGAAGGAAAGTACCAACTAGCTGACAAAATTGTTAGTTGGATTAGAGCAATAATTTTTGCTAAATATTTCCAGCATACCCATACCCTTACCCCTGTTGACTTAGAATTGTTCCTTGTAATGTAGCTCCACTTTTTGTATATTTACCTATAGTGCTTGCGTATAGGCTAGCAACATAGAAATCTCTGTAATATTATATTAGTTTTGTCTATAGTAATGAAAAATTCATTTTCCAAAAAAAAGAAATTATTTTAAACTTTAAAATGAATTATTAAATCATAAGAGAATTATAACCACAATAAAAAGAAAAATATTGAAATAAAATAAGATAATACATAAGAAACAACACCATTTTTATTTAAAATTTTAAATTAGATTGTGACTTCATTTTAGTTTATAAACTTCTTTTCCATATATCTATTGGTGTAATATAATTCATTTATGAATTTATCACTCTATAACTTATGAAGAAGTTTTAATATAGGTTACCAATTCATCTACTTATATATTCATGCACATATTATTTCACTATGTTTTGATATGTGGCATAACTTATTAAATACAACTCTTAAATTTAGATAGAAAGATTAAAATATTATATAATAATTACACTAATATTGAAAATACTATTAAAATACACATGTTATAAATTTGGTATAATAAATATTTTGTAGAAAATAGTTCCATAATATATTAAGCAGGTTTGAAAGAAAATTTTATTTTTTAAAACCAATTAGAAAGTTAATATAAATTTAATTGTTATCGTAGAGTAAAAAAATTATGAAGGAATTAAAGAGTTTCTAAAGAGTATAACATCATATATGTAAAGTGTTGGTCTTTAATGACACCTAAAAGGGAGCATATTGAGTGTTAATAAATTTAAGAAAACTTTTTACAACTTAATAAATACCCTTACTTGATTACAATTTAAATGATAAAATACAACAATAAGTTTATTTTTAAAATTGAATAAAATTTCATTAACAATAGCAAAGCTATTTCACCATTACAATGTGTTCACCAAAACAGATGCCTTTAGTTAGTTAGACAAGTAGAAAGTACATAAACATTGAATCACAAGTTCCATCCGTACTTCATGCCTTGTGACAGCTTAAGATGAACTGATTTTGCAATTGCTAGAGCTCTAATCTCGTTGATAGTATCTTCAGCTTGCAGGTGTTTTTTAACTTCTTCCTCTATATATATTCTTTTGTTTCTCTCTCTTTACAGATTGTATATAACATCCCGTTCCCATATTAAGGGTTAGAACCTGGGAATACCGTATATGAGGAATATTATCTAGATATTAGAAAAATGCATTTCATACTCATGCATAATATTAGTATACACATGTGAATTTGATCATTGCACACGTTACAATAATTTGTTCATGCACTCATTTGACATTTTTGGGTATAAATGATTGTTTTAATGTGATTAATATGTGAATTATGGATTATATGCCTTGAAAATTGAGTTGTTATGTTTATTAGTGATTTAGAATTTTTGGTGAAAATTGAGAATTTTCTAGAATTAAGGGTATTTTTGGACTAAGAAAAATATCAAGTGGCGAGACAGTTGATGAATAGTAGCAAAAATAAGTGTCAAATGGTAGTAGAAATTTTTATGAATGACATTGGGATTTAATGACAGGTGTCATTAAAAATTGGGAGACAATTGGAGTTAAAATTGGGAGACAATTGGAGTTAAAATTGGAGACAAATGGACTAGTTAATAAAGAGGATCCATTAGAAACCTTAAGGTGGTGACAAGTGGCAAGTGACATGTGTCACTTGCCTTGCCACACCTTTACCCTCAATATTTTCCTTTTTGAAGACCATCCTTATCTCTCCATTGTCTTTCACTCTCACGAAATGCTCTCACCTTCTTCATCTCTTCTTTCTTCTCTACACGACACTCTCTTCTCTTTAACTATCAATGTTAAACTTTGTTATTTTTTTTCACCTTGCCACTCCATATATTTGTGCCTTCACTTTGTTGATGAAAGCCCAACCTTTCCTCCCTAAAATGGTGATGAACGAATAGTTCTTGGGAAGCTAGGGTTTCATGGTGAAGGAACAAGCTATGAGTAAATCAAGTAAGTAGCATATTATTCTTTATGGCTTGTTTGATATACTTGGTTTTGATGATAGTTTAAGAGGTGAAATGATCATGATAGTATAGTTAAATGTATTAGTAACGTGGATGAAGAATGGGTACACTTATGCCATATTTTCGTATATATGATGAATAATAGACTATGAAGTTGATATAGGGATGATTTTGAGATGAATTAAAGGTATAAATGATGTTTAAAAATGGTCAAAAATGTTGATGAATGTGTGGATGCTTTGATGTTATGTTTTTATTCATAAAATGAACAATGATTTGTAAATTATTTTGTGGATGTTTTGAATTGGAAATAGAGGTGATCTTGAGGAAGAAATGATGTAGAATTGATAAAAAATAAGCTTAAGATATGTTAGATGTAACTTGTAAGAGTTGAAGAGCCGAAAAATTTGGAAGAAGTGTGCTAGAATATGTTAGATGGAGTGTTTTACTGAACATGCATCTGTATTTTGGCCATATCTTGATTTGTAGAAATCCAAATGGGATGAGTTTTCATTTAGATTAAACTAAAGACATATGGCTATAATTGTCATGAGGAATCAAATTGGAATTTTGTCCTTAAGGGTCTAGATATTTGGCTTGAAGTTGAGAACTGTGTGTTGTAGTGGTATAAGGACAATCTATAATATTTTGGTTATAACTTGCATAATACTGAACCAAAATGCATGAATTTGATTTCATTAGAAACTTAGGACATAGAGGAACATTTGATTAGAAGAAGTTGTTGCCTAAAAACCTCATTTTCTAGGTCATAATGGTCGTACAAAACTGACATAAAAATCTGTCTTGAGAAAAACTGGAAAACTACAAGATAAGTGGGAGAATTGTTTCTGTCACTATCGTAGTAGGGGATGCCACGATCATGGGCAGTGATTTTTCATGGTAATGTTGTGATTATACAATGGTTGAACCAATTAAGGATGAGGTATATAGTTATTATGTTTTTGGACTTAATTGGGACTTAAAAGGAACATAAGTGATGTTGGAAAAGTTGGTTAAATGAGTAATAAGTTTTGATT
>JANQAP020000135.1:3697764-3710604 GCA_026874005.2 Erythroxylum coriaceum
TCACTAAATTGTCTTAGTTATGTTTGTGTAAGTTTATATAATTATTAATTTATGATATTAATGAGACCCTATATTTACATAGGGATATTTTGAAAATATATTATCATATTATCTTATCAAAATTTGTTAAATTTTCAACTGGTCTAAGTCGAGATCGGAAAAAAATATTACCTTAAAAAGTTTATTAATTTACCAAGTATCTATTTAAAGAAATTCTATTATAATTTTGAGCGTTAGACATGAAGTTTAGAGAGTTTGGACAACGAACAGAGTTGGATAGGATTATTTTAATCAGAGAATCCGAATTCAACGTCAGTTTGGATCCTCTATCTAAAACAACCCTGATCAACCTTGTGCAATGCTCAAAACGTCGTTTTGGGTATTAAATATGAGTTTAAAGAGTTTTGAACATTGGAGATAGTTACACAGGATTATTTTGGAAGGAAGATCTGAATTCTACATCGATCCGACGGGTAAAATTCAAAATAGTCTCAAATTATAGTTTTCCACGTCTCTCTTAACGATCAATTCTTCTCTGTGCAGCGAAAGTAGGAGAGGGATTGATGAGGTGATATAAATACCAGCATTCAATGCACCTAACAACCTAAAGGCGATCAAATTTATTTCTTTATCAATGCGTGGTCCAGTTTCTGTGTTGTAAGACTTGAGTCATTTACTTTCCACGATAATTTTGCTCCTTTCTTGCTCTTTACTTACACTACCATTTTCAGCGTATGCACCTGAAAGTTGTGTGTACAAGAAGGACATTCCCATTTAAGATCTATGTTCTCTCTTTAACACTCCCTCCATTGCATACGAAATATGTAATAGCACTATGGCAGCCTTCTGCTGTTCTTTATGTCACCATCCAAACTTGGTCTTCTAGAGTTTTGTGTAAAGGGTGATATTCTTTAAATAATATGGATTTTTGCTAGGAACAGTGAAATGGAAGATTTCAAGTTGGATAAGGATGATGGTGCAGTTAACAAGAGAGAGAAGGAAAGTTCCGGGCCAAGTTCACACTTTCATATCCAGCATAGACGCTCTAAGAGGTATGATTATACAATAAAGTTATCGTTAATGGCTCTAATGTTGAGTCAAATTTAAGTAAACGGAATAGGGTTCTTCCGCTTTTCTTTTGTATTTGTGTACTTTAGCACATGATTGTTTTAAAAATTTTGATTTAGAGATATCTTTCTGGCTGTTTAAGAAGTTCAAGAACTACTCAGAAATACAAGTTTCTTTCAACAGTCTCTTTTCTATTGACATATGAAGATTGGTGTTCAATGTGAATGAAGAGTTTGAGACCCGAGTGGTTGAAGGCAGCGGATAGGTCTAATACATTTAATTTGAAGAGTAAATCTCAAAATGGTAGTTCTTATAACGAAATAAGAATCTAAGGGTAACTGAGACTTCACTGGACGGAGATTAATGCAAGGAAGTTTAAGCATAGGATATGTGTAATTCATTAAAGTTGAACTAGGTGATGCGAGTTGGCCGAGAAGAAAAGATAACTTAAATTGCCAATTCATGCCAAATAGAAAAAGTTGCATTCAATTTCTTGGTCATAAGAAAAGAGAAACGAAGATTGAACAAGATGATATTCTATGTGTGCATTTACCCTTTTTGTTCCGTCTGCGTTTTCTCCAGTGCATCTGAAAGGAACTCGGATGTTTCAAGAGATGGAGTTCTGCGATCAACAAGAACAAACGTGAGATTGCATGTTAAACATTTTTGTTATCAATGATTATTTAAGATTTAGTTTGATATCATGGGATGAGCTTTCACCACAGCTTAAAGACAGTTGGTTTGTCTTATGATAACAGATACGAACACCAATACCAGGTCCTTTCAATGACTACCCCAATCTTATCCACAAAAATGCTTCGTCAAGCCATAGAGCCTCCCTGGAAAAGGATGTAAGAAACGGTGCCAGATTATTCTTTTTATACATCATAATGTTAGGATTCCCTTACAAATTTGATTACAGATTGAGCATCTCCAATCACGGCTGCAGCAAGAGAAATCAATGCGCATAATGCTTGAGAAAGCAATGGGCCGAGTTTCAAGTACCTTATCTCCTGGCCACAGGCATTTTGCCTCTCAGGTACTCTTGGTCCCTCTAATTGAATGATGGAGCTTTAATTGCTGTCCATTATGACATTGATATTCTGACATAAATAGTTTGAGTTCCTTTATCATAACAATGATAGTCTTACTTGAAATATTTTGAGTTGGTTTAAGCATCCTAAGCAGTTGTCTGCTGCAACTTATATATAGACTTTCTTCTCTACATCATAAGCTCATTGGAATGCAATGTCAAAGTTATCTATATCTGCAAATTGTAACTGTTTGCATTCGTTTCTACTCCAAATTTATTTCTTGATAAGCAACAAGTTCATGGCTCATCTCAGACAAAGGAATTAATTGCGGAGATTGAGTTACTGGAAGAGGAGGTGGCAAACCGTGAGCAACATGTTCTGTCTTTGTACAGGAGTATTTTTGAGCACTGTGTTAGTCGGCCACCTTCTGAGCATAACTCGAGGGTAGCTTCTCCTGCCCATACAAAGCATGCATCTAAGAAACAACCAAGTATAATTTCAAGCGCTTTCTGTTCCTCCAAAAATTTCCCCTTGCGTCTGGTTTCTTTCAGCGACTCAAGCAAAAGTAATTCCAAGAGTGATACTACTTTATTCAGTGGAAAAGGTGATTTTCACTTTGAGAAGACTTCTTCTATCAGGAATAAGGTAGGCAGTTGATCTAACTTTAAAGATGTGGATATTCCATCACCTTCGTTCTTGAATGAAGCCAAAATTTTTTCAATTGAGTAAGAAGAAGGGGCACTTAATTTGAAAGGTCCAATTACTAGAGGTTTATGATTCAATAATGCTGAGGGTTAGTGAACCTTCTACGTGTTTTGTACTCTTGGTTAATCTCCTCATCTTACAGATATAACCTTTAAATGACTGGAGTTTTGAACTATCACTAGTAATTGGTGTTTCATTACAATATATAGTAGAAGTGAATTTCTTATTTCTCATGGTAAGACAACCTTGAGAAAGACTTCAATATAGTGAAACTGCCGTTCTTTGTACTATAGATGCAGAGATGACTAATTCTGCGCAACAAAAAATCAGAAAAAAGGATAGTGAACCAGGAAAAAGCAATCCCATCACAAGATCTGACTCAAAATTAGACCACTTTGCAGAGAACATGGAACGTTTGTTACAGTTACAAAAGCAAAGATGAACTCATTATAATTTTCAATCTTCCACTACAGGTGGCCAATTGGCCGCTCAGTTGTGTAGGATATATTTGCGAAGATGGCCGAGCCTTCCAAAGAAATGCCATTATTAGTAGACTAATTAACATTAATTCTTTGTGTAGCTGAAGGAATCTCATTAGGAAAGTATTCGTGCTTAATACATTCGTGTCAGGTGCTTTTTTAGATCTTTTTATTGTTTCTCTTTCAATCGTTTCCAAGTTTCAGCTGGAATCCTTAAATTGTGTGCTATTCAGATATTCTAATGCTCAGCATGAAGTTCACCAATTATTTTCATGACTGATTTTCTGGTCTTAAAGGACTGATTTTCTGGTCTTAAAGGACCCGTGGAAAGTTTTCCATGATCATTGGTAAAAAAGAAATGAAGAAAAACGAACAATAGGAATTCGTTTGCTGGTTCTTGAGAAACAACTTGACACTATTTGTATGTCTCATATCATAATTATGCAGGCTCCTGACAAGGAAAAAGCTTTTATGCTGCGAACTCTGAAAGATCATCTCTACCAGTGCCCGAGCAAGTTGTCAGAAGAGATGGTCAGGTCTATGGCTGCGGTTTATTGCTGGCTTAGTAGCACAACATCCTCAGCTACACCATTATTGTCGAGGTCATCAACCAATGTCATAACGGGAGAGAATAGAGATTGGTCATGCAAATCCATGGTAGAAATATCACATATATCAACTCATCAAAACCAGTTCTCGCGCGCATCTTATGCTATCAACACCTACAGGTGAATCTCAGTTGTCAATAAAACATGTTAAAATAAAAAAAGGTAAATAAAATATCAAAAAGAAGGGAATTTAGCATGTATTTCAAAAATATGCCCCTATTCCTTCTTCAGTCGAAGGTGAAGATTAAACTATAGGCTAGTAGGGCACATAGGTTACCTATTAGTTGTAAATGTCTATCAAGTTTTGCATTATAGGACAATTTCATTGAAGTTGAATGTATTGCGAATTCTTCTAAAGAGTTCTAACCTTTGATATGTCATGTAGATTTGCATCACTTCGGTAACACTAGAACATTTGTTTTTATTTCGTGAAATGGAACATCATTTCCTGCGATAATTTTTGTCATTATGCATAGCTCAAATAAGGTATGGATCTTTTCATTGCCAACTAACCATCTCTAAAATTAATCTAGAATAAGAAATTTGTGTAAGTAAGATTTATCAAGGATGGATGCCTTTTTGACCTTGCACCAATGCTTTGGTGAAAATTCAGAGTTCTGGTGAAGCAATTGGAAAAGTTGGCCGTGAGTCAGATGGAAAACAATGCTCAAATTGCATTTTGGATCAATGTACACAACGCCCTCGTCATGCATGTAAGGATTCACTTCGAGCAGTCACCAGTTATGAGCTACAGATTATTTTTACGTGGGAGGTTCTTTTTGTCTTTGCAGGCATATTTGGCTTATGGAATTCCCAACAGCTCTTTCAGGAGATTATCCTTGTTCCACAAGGTAGAGTTCTTCAAACAGGCCAGTAATTATAGCGTACTTGCATAGGCTGATGGCTTACTGGCAATACTAACATGAGAAACATTATGCAGAAGTAATGTAGGCCAATTCTGTTTCTTATTGTTTCATATGTTCACTTAAGATAAGATTATTTTGAGAAACTTTAACACGATTAGCAGCATTAATGATGAAGATGTTTCCCTGGTTGTTTCTGAATGGTGTCACATGGGCATGGCTCATTCACAATATACGCAATAAGTATCCTTCAACTATAAACATGTTGACGTTAGAAGTTGATACGAAAAATTCTGAAAGATAACTAAGAAGGGTTATATGAGTTCTCTTCGTACACTTCTCTTGCTGGCTTCGTCTCTTCAGAATTTATCTATAAGCATCATATGCACTAGAATTCAAAGCCTCTTTCTCTCTACTGCAGGCTGCTTACAACGTTGGTGGTCATATTATAAGTGCAAATGCCATAGAAGAGTCTATATTTGGTCTCCGAACACCCCGAGTTGGAAGAGTATGCCACCTTGTTATTATCATGTGCAAATCTCGCTAATTGATTGAAAGATTTATTTATCCATAGACAAATATAGTAGAACATCATCCCTAGAGATTTCTCCAATGCAGCGTAACCAAATCTGTAGTTCATCTTTTCAGGACTCGTATCTTTTGTTATCTGATAGAACTAGCAAGAATAAGTTAGTGTGCATAAATGCCAAAAAACTGGTTGGCTACAATTGTTGAATGGTGCAATGGAAAGTCAAAATTTGGTTGGCCATAATTATTGAACGGTGCAAAATTCTTTAGACGGTACAAAATTAGTCATAGTTAGGTTAACAAATTATGTTTTTTGTTCAAAATTTTCTCTACATATGGGTTAGCATTCAGATCAATTTTATATATCAACGCTTAGAGAGAAAAGCTTTAGTGAGAGAATATTGAGAGTAATTTTCTTGAGTGGTGAGTATTGTATAATTTCTCCCTTCAATAAAAGATCTACGGCAAGTCCAAAGATGTAGGCAAATTTGGCCGAATTCCGTTATCAAATTTTGTGTATGTTATTTTATATTACCACCAATCTGGTTTATAAAATATTTGCGTAATTTTCTTAACAACTGATATCGGAGCCAGATTTAAGTGGGAGCAATGGCTGCAGACGAAGGGAAGGTGAAAATTGAAAAGTTCGATGGCTCAGATTTTAGGTTTTGGAAGATGCAGATAGAAGATTATCTATACAAGAAAAATCTGTATCAACCTTTCTTAGAAAAGAAGCCAAAGGGTATGAAGGAAGAAGACTGGGCTCTTCTAGACAAACAAGCCCTTCACGTTATCCGATTGACGCTATCACGCAATGTTGCTTTTAACATAGCAAGAGAAAAGATCATAGCGGGTCTTATGGCCGCACGCTCCAGTATGTATGAGAAGCCATCAACCACTAACAAAGTTCACTTGATGAAGCGTCTGTTCAATTTGCGGATGATGGAAGGCACATCAGTTGTTCAACATCTCAATGAACTCAACACAGTCACATCCCAGTTGAGTTCAGTTGGAATTGAACTTGATGAAGAAGTACGAGCATTGATACTTTTGTCTTCCTTACTAGACAGTTGAAATGCTCCAGTCATAACTGTGAGTCATTAGGAAGCAATAAGTTAAAATTTGATGATGTTCGTGATCTAACTCTTAGTGAAGAGATCCGACGGAGAGAGTTGGGTGAATCGTCAACCTCTTCAGTTTTGCATACAGAGTCAAGAGGAAAAAATTCAACCCAAAGGAATGGACACGATAGATCGAACTATCGAGGTAGATCAAAGGACAGGAGGTCTAAATCTAGGAATCCCAATAATTACCATAGCTCGAAGACTGTCAAGTGTTGGAACTGCGGAAAAATCAGGCACTACAAAAATTAGTGCAAAAGTGTACCAAAGAACCAAGAGGTGAAGGCAGAGGCAAATTTTACTTCCACCTTAGGAGGAGATGATGCGTTGATATGCTCTTTGGAGAGCAATGAGGAGTCTTAGGTGTTAGACTCTAGAGCATCTTTCCACGCTACTTCACAGAAAGAACTCTTCGAGAGGTATATCCCTGAAAAGAAAGGTATATCTTGGTGATGATCAATCTTGTGCCCTTATTGGTAAAGGTGTAGTCAAGATTAAGTTGAACGGATCTGTTTGGGAGCTAAAAGATATCAGGCATATTCCCAACCTGAGAAAGAACTTGATCTCAGTAAGGCAACTAGCTAGCGAAGGTTATACTATGATCTTCCATGGTGATGACTGGAAGATTTCAAAAGGTGCAATAACGGTTGCTAGAGGCAAAAAGAGTGGTACTCTTTACACGACAGCAGGGGCACGCTGTTCAATTACAGTTGCATCAGGAAATGAAAATCCCAATTTATGGCACCAGATACTTGGCCATATGAGCAAGAAAGGGATGAGAATTATGCATTTGAAGGGAAAACTTCTAGGTGTATAGTCAGTTGAGATTGATATGTGCGAAGATTGCATACTTGGAAAGCAGAAGAGGGTCAGCTTTTAGACAAGTGGCAGAATCCCAAAGAAGGAAAGGTTGGAGCTCGTTCACTCTGACGTTTGGGGACCAACAATTGTCTCATCCATTGGTGGGAAATACTACTTCATGACTTTCATTGATGATCACTCTCGGAAGGTATGGATTTACTTTCTAAAGCATAAGTCTGAAGCGTTTGAGGCTTTCAGGAGATGGAAAGTTATGGTTAAAAATGAGACAGGACTAAAGATAAAAAATCTTAACATCGACAATGGTGGTGAATATGAAGACACCGGATTTAAAAGGTTATGTTATGAGCACAGAATCAAAATGGAAAGAACGGTGCCAGGTATGCCTCAACATAATGATGCAGCTGAGCATATGAACCGAACGTTAACAGAAAGAGTGAGAAGCATTCGTATACAATCAAGTCTACTAAAGTAGTTCTGGGCAGAAGCAGTCAACACAATAACTTACTTAATCAATCAAGGCCCATCAATTCCATTGGAGCATAGAATAGCCGAAGAGATATAGAGCGGAAAAGAGGTAAAACCATCACATCTAATATTTTTCGGTTGTGTAGCTTATGTGCATATTAGTGATCAAGGTAGGATTAAACTTGATCCTAAATCTAAGAAATGCACCCTCATCAACTATGGCGAGGATGAGTTTGGTTACCGCCTTTGGGATGACGAAAACAAGAAGGTGATCTGCAGTAGAGATGTGATTTTTAATGAACAAGTGATGTACAAAGACATGCATAAAAATAACGCTAGCAACTCAAAGCAAAGTGAGCCAATATTTGCAGATGCAGATGATGTCCTCGATAGTCTCGTGACGAAACTAATTGCAACAAGTCCTCAGCTAGAGGAACTTGTTGGACAAAGCAGTGTACAGCAGTCCGACACACCATAACCTTTTATTCCAACTCCTAGATTGAGAAGGTCTTCTAGCCCTCATGTGCCTAATAGGAGATACATAAACTATCTGTTACTGACTGATGGAGGGGAGCCTGAATGCTATGGTGAAGTTTGTCAGACTGAAGATGCTAATAAGTCGGAGCTTGCCATGAAAGATGAGATGAAGTATTTGATCTCTAACCAGACATAGGAATGAGTTGAGCTACCTGTTGGGAAGAAGGCACTTCACAACAAATGGGTGTATCGGGTGAAAGAGGAGAGTGATGGTTACAAAAGATAAAAAGCTCGACTAGTTGTCAAAGGATTCCAACAGAAGGAAGGAGTTGACTACACTGACATTTTTGCTCCTGTTATAAAGCTCAATATTATCATATCAGTGTTGAGTATTGTTGCCATTAAAGATCTTTATCTTAAGCAGTTAGATGTGAAAATTGCATTTCTTCATAGAGAGTTGGATAAAGAGATATACATGCATTAGCTAGAAGGTTTCTTAGAAAGAGGGAAGGAAAACATGGTGTGCAGACTTAAGAAGAGTTTGTATGACCTGAAACAAGCTCCAAGAAAGTGGTACAGAAAGTTTGACAGCTTCATGCACAAGGAAGGTTTCCAGAAGTGCAATGCTGACCACTATTGCTACTTCAAAAGATATAAGTCCAGTTATATCATTTTACTACCTTATGTCGATGATATGTTAGTAGTAGGTTCAACTATGGATGATATCAGAAGGTTGAAACAATTGTCAAAGGAGTTTGACATGAAGGACTTGGGTCAGGCAAAGAAGATTTTTGTAATGCAAATCATAAGAGATAAGCATAAAGGGAGTTTACAGTTATCTCAGTCAGAGTACATCAACTATGTTTTGCAAAGATTCAACATGGACGACACCAAGTCAATCAGCACACCCTTGGTAAGTTATTTACGTTTATCCAAAGATCAGTCCCCTTAGACGAAGGAAGAGAGAGATTTAATGGCTAAGGTCCCTTATGTCTCAGCCATTGGTAGTTTGATGTATGTGATGGTCTGTACGAGACCTGACATTGGCCATGCAGTGGGAGTTGTTAGCAGGTTTATGGCAAATCTAGGAAAAAGTCATTGGGAAGAGGTCAAGTGGATTTTGAGGTATTTACGAGGCACCACAGAAAAAAGTTTCTACTTTGATAAGGGAGAGTTGAAAGTACAAGGCTATGTATATGCAAACTTCGGAGGTGAAGTCGATCACCGAAGAAGCACCATCGGATATATATTCACTCTTGGAACTACAACTGTTAGTTGGATGTCACAGATATATAAAATTGTCACTCTATCCACTACAAAGACTGAATATGTCACAGTGACTGAAGCTAGTAAAGAGATGATATGGCTTCGAGGTTTGTTAACTGAGTTGGGATTCAAATAGGCGAAGAATGTTTTGCACAGTGATAGTCAAAATGCGATACACTTGGCGAAGAATTTAACATTTCATTCTAGAACTAAGCATATTGGACTTCGTTATCACTTCATCATATCTCTATTGGAAAATGACGTGTTAATAGTAGAGAAAATCCAAGGAAGTAAGAATTCAGCGGATATGTTGACAAAGGTAGTGACTATTGATCAACTGAATTTGTGTTCAACTTCAGTTGGTTTGCTAGAGTAACAAGACCAGAAAAGTTGCTACAGAGTTGTGAAGATAAATTGAAATCAATCTTCAAGTGAAAGATTGTTAGTCAAACTTTGCATCAATGCCAAAAAATTGGTTGGTCACAATTGTTAAACGATGCAATGGAAAGTCAAAAATTGGTTAGGCACAATTGTTGAACGGTGCAAAATTTTTTGGACGATGCAAAAGTAGTCATAGTTAGGTTAGCAAATTATGTTTTTTGTTCAGATTTTTCCCTATAAATAGGTTAGCATTAAGATCAATTTTATATATCAAAGCTTGGAGAGAAAAGTTTTAGTGAGAGAAAATTGAGAATAATTTTCTTGAGTTGAGAGTATTGTATAATTTCTCCCTTCAATAAAAGATCTGCAACAGGTCGAGAGATGTAAGCAAATTTGGCCAAACTCTATTATCAAATTTTGTGTATGTTATTTTGCATTAACACTAATCTGGTTTATAAGAAATTTGCATAATTTTCTTAACAGAATAGATCTTTTCATGACGTACGCTAGCTACTGCATTTGCATTTTTCAGCTGTACCAAACCAGTTTTTCCTTCTCCACAGTCTGTAAAGTGTCTCTCTTGTAATGTTTATGTACGTGCTGATGAATGTGTAAGCCCTAATTGATCAAAAACTCTTCTTTTTAATCTTTTGTCTTCATATCTTGTAAGAATTAATAGATCTCACTTGTCAAAAACTGTCCCATAGGAAACATTCTGTCTTTAGTATGAAAAACAGAGATTTTAGTGTCATGCTGTGGCAACAGATATTATACGTTGCGAAGAGAGAATATATTACCAGTCGTTGACATTTGATAAAAGAAGGACAGATTTGATTAGTTATGTTAGAGCTTAATCAATTTATTTATTTATTCATTTTCAGATCAATGCTGGCTGTTCTTACGTTGAAACTGTAAATTTCTTTACAGTGTCATGCTTTACTGAACAACAATATTTTTAAATGCTCTTTTTTGTGCAAATTACAGTGGCTTGAGAGCATCCTTTCCTCTGCCTTGCGGAAAAAATCCGGTGAAGAACGGCAACTTATCGTTTCTAAATTTGGTCTTTCAGTTGCCGAACCCTTGGTGTGCTTTGCCCTTTGTAGTGGAGCCTTTTCTGATCCTGTGGTAAGTCGACTTTCATTATCAGCTTTTTCTTTCACATGAAAACACATTCTTGTTAGAAAATTTGATATGTCAACTCTTTCTAGGACTCATGTTAAGGTATTGATTATCCCTCATAACATATACCTTATAGTAATGACTTTACCCATAAAAAGGAATATTTGACACCATTTGGCATGTGTATAAAGCATGTTGGGTTCATTGAGCCGAAAGAGACCCACGGTGCTTAGGTTTATTTAAACTAAAATTTGCTTGGTTCCCAAGAATATAATGCATAGAATAACTTGTCACATATTTTTAGCTTAGAGTATACTCTGCATCAAGTATTCAAGAAGAGTTAGAAGCTGCAAAAAGAGAATTTCTTCAGGCAAATGTTGTGAAGAAGTCGAGAAAAGTATTTTTACCCAGGGTGCTTGAAAGATTCTTGAAAGAAGCCTCCGTTAGCTCAGATGATATTCTCAAATGGCTCATGCGCAACGTGGATAAGAAGCTCCATGATTCGATGCAGAAATGCATTGATCGTAAATCAAATAAAAGGGTACGGCAGATGATAGAGTGGATACCTTACAGTTCAAGGTTTCGATACGTTTTCTCAAAGGACTTAACAGAGAGGCCTTGGTGGGCATGAGTTGCTTTGTAGTGTCTCGTTCCAAGTGGGCCTTTGACCTCCTTTTCATTCGCTAATCAACATTGCAACTCAGGTATAAGGAATGGAAAAAAATGGTAATGGTGTTGTGAATCTTGTATTTGCTCATTTCACAGGCAGCTCTGCAGAACTCAAATCCAAAGTTTTTAACTTTGTTTTTTCTGCTTCATGTTTGCCATCTTTTTACTGACGAGTCTAATGTGATATAGTTTGCATGGTCAGTAAATTAACGAATTGTAAATTTGGACATCCTACAAGATCCAAGGAAATGATTTCTTGAATTCTTTTCTTCCTTTTTTTATCCTGACATGTCAGTTTTCAAGTTGTGGTAAGGGAATTGCAGAATAAACTTCCTTCGATACATATTCATTAATTGGAGTAAGTCTTATAAACAAAATTTGTGGTTAGAGATTTTTGAAAGAATTAAATCTAATTCTTACACATTTTACAAAATATATTCCTTAAAATCTCACACCTATCATACTAACCTTCCTTAATTTATGATTAGACTAACAAAAAGATTCCATAACTAAACAACATCTAAAAACTTCTCACGACACAACACTCCCCCTTAGAATCAAAACTTCCTTTTGAGTATATAACTTGCTACTTTAAATTGTAGTGAATAAGTGACTATTTGTTTCCATTTTTTTCTTTAATTTTTTATTTTTTAAATTCAGAAAAGAAAACTTGTTTATTTCAGTTTTTGGTTTTGTTTTAGCTTTTTCTAGCTTTCAAAAATTATGAAAACTATAAAAAGTTATTTTTGTTTTCTATTTCTTTTTTTATAATTTTGAAATTTTTGAAGGAGTGTTGTAGTTTCACAAATTCTCTGATTTGATTGCGGTTGTATCTAGCAAAATCAAAAACTAAAAAGATTACACACACAAATATAAATCAACACCGAAATTTGTTAACATAGTTTGACACACTCTATTTACGTCTGTGGGGCCCTCACCCATCTTAATCAACTTTCACCTGTAATACAACAATAATTTTACTCAAGGTATTACAAAGTTGACTCACCTAATCCTTGATACTATCTCTTGTCCTCACTATCCGTGAAAGTAAATCACACCCGATAAGATGACCGACTCGTGTTAACCTTAACAGAAGATTTTCTTAACAACTTTTTAACGATAAAGACAATAAACGAATAACTCAAGTGATTAAAATAATAAGGAACAAAAACGAATACACTTGATATAAAAAAGAACAACTTCCTGATAAATTCAGCTCCTTCAAAGACAAATAT
>JANQAP020000135.1:3886480-3896538 GCA_026874005.2 Erythroxylum coriaceum
GGCACGCTGGGCAAGGCGTTCGGCGTGAAAGTCAGTGGTTATTTTTAATTAAAACGTCGACGTATTAGTTGTGGTACAGAATAGGCACAGGGTTAGAGGAACAGAAGATCTGAATCCCTAAATAACACACTACAACTCACTTAAATACGAATGGGAACACGGCACGTGTCGTGCTCCAGGTCCCTTACAGCCGTTGGATCAGGTCCATTTTACGAGTGCCCACTTTTAAAAATTCGATCACTGTCACTCGTCCATTCAAGAAAAACGTTTCGCATTTTATATTTGCCAAAACGGAATAAAGATCACTTTGCAAGTGATAAAGCTTTTGCTTTCTTGTTCTCTCTCACACACAACGCGCACCAAACTTCACCTTCCTGAGTTTCGATTGACCGCAACCCTAACTCTATCCGCCGGTGATTACAGGAGACTCACCTTTTTCTCTTTCTGTTTCACTTCACTTTGTTAGGTTTTGTTAGTTCAAGTCTTCGAATTTGAGGGAGGTTGCTTACTTTTAGACTTTTAGTTTGTGGTTGTGGAGCAGTAGATGAACATCGTACTGGTCTGGGAAGAGCTGAGGATCTAACGGCCTGTATTTCGTCACCGGATGGAGGGAGGTAGCGTCTCTAGACTTAATTGTTCTGGTACTGTTCATTTCCTACATCTTTTTTTAATATCCTCCGTAGTATAAAGCATCTAATGTTTGAATTGTTTTTAGCTTTTTGTGACTTTTATGATGCCGTGTTGCTGTGGTTCTTAATTACTTAGTTGAAGTTATAGACACGTAAACGTATTTGCTCCCCTTAAGGATGGTTGTCCGCTATAGACGAATTGAGGTCTCTGGCTTTGTGAGAATCAATGTTTTAAATGTTGAACGAGCTGGACTTAGGGCTTTTATTCCATGCACTCGTGTTCATGATTGGACGGTTTTATATAAGGTCAAGACCAAGTTTTCCATTTACTTTTTTTAATGCGTATCTGTAATTGTGCATATTTAGTGCAAGTGCTGTTTTTCAGTATTTACATATGCCACGTCAAAGTTGATTCTTTCTTTGAATTGTGTCAAACTAGTAGCTTACTTATTTTGTTTAGTCTGGTTACACAGTATTCTTTATTAAAGCATTAGGTATATTTGAAATTAGAGAGACGTGTCATTGTGGGCATGATGTGCTGTGGTCACTTCGATTCAACTGAACATTTTTCTGTTTCTTAGCATATTAGGAGCAAGTGGCTTTTATCTTTGCCTTTTTGGATCTTTTGTTGAACTTATTGTGGATTCTAGTGATCAAATGTGCGTTTCCAGTTCAGCTTTTGTTCTTCAACAAGCAACAGTGTTGACTAACTGGCAAATGTAACCTGCTTTGTTGGAATAATTATTTTTTCTTCGTTGCTTAAGATTGAATTATGCACATTAGTTGAACTTATAGAATCTAGTGATGAAATTAGCAGTTCAAGTTCAGCTTTTATTCTTTAACAGCAACGGTATTGAATAATAGCAGTAGTCTCCTTTGATAGAATAGTTGATATTTGCTTCTCTGCTTAAGATTGTTTGAACTATGCTCCTTGGTACCTATACTAATGTAAGGTTCTTTTCATTATTTTCATATTCACTCCCACGTAGTATCCAATAATTTGTATGAAGTTTACAATTCGTCTTCACTTTCTTTCCTAATAAGTACAGACCCTTTTATTTAGATTATTGTACTCCTAAATTATTCTTTTTGAAATGCAACGACTTCTGCTAGTTTAAATAATAACTTATCCTAGAACCATAACAAACTCAATCATTACCTGAAGCTTTTCCTCGTATTAGTCAATTTTCCTATTCAAAAGAAAAGAAATCTAGTATTGTGGAAATTCTAATCCTACTGAAAAGTTCTCTTAAGGTATCCATTGCTCTCTATTATTATTATACTTTTTCATTAAATAAAACTGCTCTATTTATTCTAGAGAATAAAGAAACATATTTCCTTATGTTTGGTTTCTGTTAAATGTTTGGCGATCTACTGGTCAAGTTGGGTTGCTTTAAATACAGCAAGATGTGGGAGTTGCTAGACTCAGTATTGCATTACTGCAATTTGACCTGAATTAGTAGTGTTCTTTTCATTTCTCTTCCCCTTTCCTAGTGTTGTATTATGGAACATGTTGGATATGTTCTTCAGTTGTATAGTCGTTTGAACTGCGATTAAGGATGTAAGTGGCATTAGTTATTAATGTGAAGATACAGCTTGTTTCAAGAATTTTAAAGAGGAAAAAAAAAGAATGTTTTACCATTTGTTTCATAGTCTTTTACCTTTATTTGATATGCTCCAAACTTTGGTGGTTTTGATATTAATGAAGTGTAGTTAGCAAACTTTACTTTTCTAGCTTTTCTACTTATAGTGCAAAATTTTTCTTTTTCTTTTGTTCCATTTGTGATATCATGTTAATTGTGTTTACTAAGCAAATTGCTTCAAAATAGAAATAGGAGCTCAATTAGTTGTATAATTAGAAGGTTCTTATGTCCTGTTTTTTCCACTAAAAATCATATATGATGTCAAATTGGGTTAAGTGGTTATAGTATGTACTTGAGCAAGTTCTCTTGCAATGATTTGTAAAACATACACCCCAAAAAAAAAAACATTTGGTGTGATTTGATTTACTTTCATTTGATTCATAAAAAGGACTTGGTAGAAAAAGTAGTTTTTATATTTTTCCTGTGTATGTCTACATTAATCTTGACATGGTTATAGTCTGTGTATATTGTCATGGTAATTATTGAAGTATTTGTAGCTGGTTCATTATGCGGGATCATTCTTTTTTCAGCTTTTTCTGTGGCAGGGTATCCTTCTTGCCTCAACATGTGATCTGTACATCTAGTGCACTTTGTGGGCATAACCTCTCAGTCTCTCTCCTTCTTTCTCACCTCCTCTTTCTCTTTAATCTCTTACTGTTGCAGGCATACACCCATGGATTATGATGACAATGATTTTCAGAGCCAGAATCTTCATTTAGCTAGTGAAGGGAGCAACAATTTTCCGCCTGTTTTACGGCCATATGCTCTTCCCAAGTTTGATTTTGATGAACCTGTTCATGGATCTTTGAGATTTGATGGTTTGGTTGAAACCGAGATCTTTCTTGGTATTGAAAGAAACGGAGATAATCAGTGGATTGAAGATTTCTCCCACAGTAATAGCAGGATACAGTTCAACTCAAGTGCAGCAGAGTCTTGCTCAATTTCAAGGCACAACAATGTTTGGTCAGAGGCTGCTTCCTCAGAATCTGTTGAGATGTTATTAAAATCTGTTGGGCAGGAAGAAATTGTCCCAGTGCAAACAGGCAATAAAGAATTAGATTCCTGTGATGAACTAGGTTGTATAGTAAAGCCAATGGAGCTCAGTGTGAAGCAGGATAATAGCACACAGTCTGATGTTGGTGTTATTTCAGATTTACAGCATTCACGACCACCACACGAGGCTCTGGATAATACTTGTGCATTGAATGATATTGGAGGGCTTCAGTCTCAGGTTGATGATATTTCACAAACTCGTGAGAATAGCCTTTCTGGTAGTAGGGTTTCAAATGACCTAACTTCTCTTACTGCTGATGGCTACGTACCTGTCACTGAGAGGAGGTTGGGGACTGATGATGCAGGTAATGATGTTAGTGGAAGTGAAGTTGACCATGTAGTTACTACGTCTTTGGATGACAGGAAAGAAATGGCTTCTAATTCAGAGATGCAGGCGGATTGCACATTGTTGTCTTCAGGAAATGCTATTAGGGGTGGTGATGAGCTAAGTGAGGATCTGAAGTTTAGGAACAAGACAGCTGGTGACAACATGAATGTTCCAGATACCAACAGTGAGCTCCAGGAGGAGCAGCATCAGATTATCGAAGGGCTTCAGAGGGACGATCGAATCGTGGAGACAGATTTGTCTGGAAGTGGTTCTTCTTATTTTGATAGAACTAACTTGAGTAATTCAGAGGAACCAGTAGGCATTATGTCGAAACATGACTCTGGTCCTCTTGAAAATTTAGAGAATGCTGATCAGTCTGGAGTATCTATGCATGAGGTAGAACCAAAGGGCTGTGTTACTATGCAGAGACTTGAAGTGGATGACTCTGATGGTTCTCCATTACCTAGCACAAAGGTGGCAAGTAATACTACTGCAACTCTGTTGTCTAAGGAAGAAAGTGAAACTTCAAAAGGCAAAGTGCATAGTAGCACTAGCTATGGGGGTGGTTGTTCCAGCTTGACTGTGATTAGTTCTTCAGCTGAACTTCTTGGAGGAAAGCATGGAAAGAGTCATGCTTCATCTACAGTAATGGGTGAATCCACTCTAATTTGCAGAACAGGTAGTCTTGTTGAGCAGGTTGATACTCCTGTGTGTGACCAAGATATTCCGGATGCAGGAAACAGAAGCACAGAGTTGCCTTTAGACAGCTGTAATATGGATTCTGTTGTTGATCAGTCTGGGGTTGAGACCATGTGCTTTGATGATGGTGGCAAAAACAAGTCGTTAGGCACAAAAACAGTGTCTGATTCTGCTGCTGAAAAAAAAACAGGTGAGTAGTTGTACTGACCGTTAAGTTTCAAGAATTATTTAGTTTTTGCCCCAGTGGTTTAAAGTGCTAACTTGTTTATTTAGATAACATAGGTGGTATCACTGGGTGTGCTGGGCACGCCATCACTGGTGATGTACTTCTTGATCATGGTGGAATTGAAAAATCACCTGTACCCTTGGTGAGGTATGCCTACTCTGGTAAGGACAAAGATACGTTGGGGGGGGTTTCAACCAAAGAACACACATCAGATTTCAAGACATCAAATCAACTACGAGCTGGTCCTCAGCCTGCCTTGGAATCTAATAAGATCAGTGATTCTGGTGCTTCTGGTCAGATGCTAGAAGGTGATCAGTCTCTGTTAACATTTGATGCTTGTAAAGCAGAAAACCATGGTGACGCTCAAGCGGTCGTAAGTAAAAATGGCAGTCAAAAGAACATGGAGGTCATGGATGTGTGCCCAGTACTTTGCGATTCGAGTGAAAGAAATGGAGAAGGTGCTGAATCAGTTGTAGAAGTAATTGATGAAAAGAAATCCCAAAATATTTCTGGTGAGCATTTGTCAGTCCTACAGTAAGTGTATGAAGATTGTCTTCTCCCACTGTCAAGTTCGACTAAGTATTGTGCTCAGTATATGCATATTGTAAACTGTGTCATCTCATCTCTAGCTCCATATGCTTAAGTAAAGGATTAATGGTCGTTCTCTTTCCCTCTAAACTTATTACTCTTTGATGGACCTATTTTCTAGGTGGCATTTGTTGCTTCTGTATGCTGTTTGACTTATCCATCTAATCTGCCCCTATGTTTATGTTGTACTTGGGATCCACATATGAATGGGCATGACTACATGCAAATACGGATAACTTCTACAACTGCCGGACAACTGTTTACATATTCTTTCTCAAAAATTCATATCGTAATATCTGTTCTCTAATAATTTTTTATGTTATAGACACTGGAGCTGGGGCTTCTGCCCTCAGAGAGTCTGCCCATGTTGCTGGTCTAAAAGATCTGCAAGAGAATGAAGCTGTAACAAGTACTGAGGTTACAAATTATGGGCAGGCTGCTGTTCCAATTACAAGTGGTAAGTGACTTAAATTTCCCTATTTGCTAATGTTTGTTTGTTATGTTGCATGGCTTGTTAATTTACATCTTACGTGGGGAACTTTCAAACTTCTTTACTCCTGCAATTTCTATATCTCAAGATATACTTTTTGCATTAGAATGCGGAGGAAATCACAGTTAGCGAGTTAGTGTTTCTTCTGCTGTTGATAGAACTGCTGAAATTTCTCAGAATGAAAATATCAAGGATAGAGAGAAAGGGTTCACAGATGTTAATATAAGCAATGTTTCATCTGCTTCTGGTGATCCTAAGAAAAATGATACCCTTGTAGATGAGAAGAGCTTCACGTTTGAGGTTAATCCACCTGCACATACACCTAAGAAGGAAGATTCAGCAAAATGGCGCCCAATTTCCCTTAAACAAACTAGCAAAACAGTACGTGCTTCTTTTAATCTGAAAGTTTGACTATTTCACAAACTATTACATTGCTATCAATGGTGTGCTTAGTAGGCTAATTTTGCACCTTTTCCTTATTGCAATTCTTTTGTGGACTCAGAAACTGCCAAAAAAGTGCATGGAAGTCTTTTTCTTTTTGGAAACTTGCTTTACAACATTGTCCCATTCCAGCTTGGTATTTTGAGATAGGAAAGTAGGAAATTTAGTCTTCTTGGCTCTAGACTTTTACGGATTGCATCTTCAGTAAACACATTTTGTTGGATTTTAAGCCATACAAAGTCTCCAGGGATTAGGTTATTCTTTCAACCACCCAGAAAGGCAGGGCGAAAAACGACAAATTGTAAACCTCAAGTGGCAAAAGTTCTTCTCTTGAATGAGTTAACCGAATAGATATCAACTCGTTTATTTGTATAATTTTTTACAATTCATTTTTCATTGGGCACCTCTCATAGATTGTGGATGGAACTCCTTCAACTTCTGGCTTGGACCAATCAAATACCAAGGCTGGTCAAGAACTTTGGCATGGAAGTCAAAAGGAACCTGAAGGAGTGATAGCACTTAGTGGATCTAAAAGTAACACGGAACGTAAACCAAGGCGATCATCTGGTAAGGCCACAGCAAAAGAAACTTCTAAAAAAGGAACTACCAAAGAACCAGCACCTGTGAGAATAGAAAGGGGAGATAAACTAGCCAGTGTAACACTCAATCCATCTGTGCTTTCTCAACTTGTGCAACCAAATGAGATGCAGCGTTATGGACATGTAGACTCCTCCAGCTTAAAACCCTTTGTTCTTGCAGCATCAACTACTAACCTGCCAGATTTGAGTTCTTCTACTTCAACATCGGCAATATTTCAACAACCTTTCACAGACCTACAACAAGTGCAGTTGCGGGCTCAGATCTTTGTTTATGGATCTTTGATGTACGTCATGTTTTTAACTTCCACCCCCATAAATATAGAATTTTATTTCTGATGTATTAAAGAATTTATCATTGGTTGATTGCCTTTCTATTACAACTTTTAATGATTGTTGCAATTTTCCAACTTTTAATGATTGTTGCAATTATCCTGCAGTCAAGGGACAGTACCTGATGAAGCATATATGATATCGGCTTTTGGAGGACCTGGTCAGTGCTTTCTCTTTTCTGATGTTGCCCCTGGTTATTTTCTATCCATTTTTCATCTTATAATGAATCACTTTATTATGACATGCTGTAGATGGTGGTAGGAGCATTTGGGAGAACGCATGGCATTCATGTATAGAAAGGCTTCATGGTCAGAAGTCTCATTTTACTGCTCCTGAGACACCTTTGCAGTCACGCTCAGGTATCTTACTAATTTCTTATTTTGGGTTACTATTGAATTGATTGGTTGACTTACTAACCATGCAAGGGTTGAGATTAATAGGTGCTAGAGTTCCTGATCAAGCAATTAAACAAAGTGCACCCAAAAACAAAGTGTTATCAACTCCTGTTGGACGAGCTAGCAGCAAGGGGAATCAAGCAATTGTAAACCCTGTTATACCCTTTTCTTCACCACTTTGGAGCTTACCTACCCCATCTAGTGAAACCTTGCAATCAAGTGGCATACCTAGGACTCCGGTTATGGATTATCAACGAGCACTTTCCCCTTTGCTTCCCCTTCAAAGTCCGCCTGTAAGGAGTTTTACTGGACATAACCCCTCCTGGATGTCTCAGGCACATTTTTGTGCTCCTTGGGTTGCTTCCCCACGGACTGCTGCACTTGATGCAAGTGGTCGTTTCCCTGTGCAGTTGCCCATAACTGAAACTGTTCAATTGACACCTATAAAGGAATCATCCTTTCCGCATTCGTCTGGCATAAAGCACATTTTCTCTGGTCCTGTGGTGCAGACTGGGGCTTCTGGCATGTTTTCTGGTGTGTCTCTACCTGATTTACAAAAAATGACAGCATCATCTGATCAACCGTCTGCTGATTCCAAGACCAGGAAAAGAAAAAAGGCTTCAGTTTGTGGGACTCCTGGCCAGAATATTCTGAATCCTCTGCCTCAAGCAGAAGCAGTTTCAGTTTCTGCTGTTGCTAGTCATGTATCTACTTCTGTTACCACCATAACCCCTATTAGCTTTGTTTCTAAAGCGCCTCCTGAGAAAGTTGTTACATCTGTGCCTTCTACTACTGCAGACCTGAGTAAAGTGGACGAAAGGACAGACAGGAGGACTGTTTTGTCTGATGAGAGTCTATCTAAAGTAAACGAAGCAAGATTGAAGGCAGAGGATGCTGCTGCTTTTGCTGCTGCTGCTGTTGGTCACAGTCAGGAAATATGGAATAAGCTGGAGAAGCAAAGAAAAATTGGATTGTTACCAGATATTGAAAGCAAACTGGCGTCTTCAGCTGTTGCAGTGGCTGCTGCTGCTGCTGTGGCAAAGGCAGCAGCTGCAGTTGCCAATGTCGCTTCTAATGCTGCATTGCAAGCGAAATTGATGGCTGATGAAGCTTTAGTGTCTAGTAGTTATGGCAACCATGATCAACGCAGCGCAGTTCCAATTTCTGATTGTGTTAATAACATGGGAAAAGCAACTCCATCCATCTTGGAGGGTGATGATGCAGCAAATAACTCTAGCTCCATCCTTGTTGCTGCAAGAAAGGCTGCCAGAATGAGGGTTGAAGCTGCTTCTGCGGCATCAAAACAAGCTGAGAACATGGATGCTATCGTTAAAGCTGCAGAATTGGCTGCAGAGGCTGTATCTCAAGCTGGGAAAATAGTTTCCATGGGTGATAATTTGTCTTTGGATGAAGCTGTAGCATCTGGTTCAGAGTGTTACCATAAAGTAGCTCAAGTAATTTCTACAACAGGTTCTAAGTTTGTTGATATCGGTAGAGAAAATCTGAAAACAGGTAGATCTGGGGGTCCAGATACTTCTTCCAGACACTTAGGAGAGGGTCCATCAAATAAGAAAAAATCACAGAGTATGAATTATTTGAAGTTTCCTGCTTCAAGAGAGACCTGTGAAGATGATGTGAGACTGGTAGATGTCATGTGCGGTGGTAGTGCAGCCATTGCAAAGGATGCGAGGTCACAAAAGGGCAGGAAAGATTTGGATTTATCTAAGACTATTGGAGTGATTCCTGAATCGGAGAATGGATTAACATTTTCCTCCACTCTTCAGAATGAAATTGTGAAAACAGATTTGTTAAATGGAAATAGCATCAAGGAGGGTTCCCATGTTGAGGTTTGACAACTTCCAACAATAGTTTCATCATGTTGAAGGCACATGCACTTTTGATGTTACTTGCTTTCTTTACTTACCATCTAGGTTTTGGAGACTGTTTAGGGGGTCCCCTTGTTTAATGTTCGTAACAAAATATCTTTTATAAATTATTTCTTTCCTCTCCTTTCATTAATATGATAACTTCTCTAGGTTATCAAAGATGGGAATGGATTTAAATCAGCATGGTTCTCAGCCAATTTGTTGAGTCTAAAGGATGGGATGGCTCATGTTGAGTATGATGAACTGAGAACTGCTGAAGGTAAGCTACTTTTAACTGTGCATATTTTCGGATTGTTTGAATGTCATCAGCCATTAATGCTGAAGGTTTTGCTAATACCTTTGTTCCCCATCAATGGTAAATACTTCTTGGGAACAGAGTAAGATGGATAATGCTTCAGTGCTTAGGTTTCTAGGCAGTTGTTCATTTTTATCAACTATTTGATTTGGGGCAGGATCGGAGAAGCTGAAGGAATGGGTGTCACTTTTCAGTGAAGGAGATGGAGCGCCCAAGATACGCATAACTCGTCCTATTGCAGCAATACCATCTGAAGGAACAAGAAAGAGACGCAGGGTTGCCAATGGAGATTATAGATGGTCTGTTGGTGATAGAGTTGATGCATGGATGCAAGATAGGTATACATTTGAATATTTATATTTACAGTTCACATGACTGTATTAGTTAGGTTCGTACGAAAGTTTTGGAGAGTTTTAGGTATTCTAGGGTTCCTGTAATTATGTGGCATTTTGGTTG
>JANQAP020000135.1:3896638-3909923 GCA_026874005.2 Erythroxylum coriaceum
ATTAGTTAGGTTCGTACGAAAGTTTTGGAGAGTTTTAGGTATTCTAGGGTTCCTGTAATTATGTGGCATTTTGGTTGTGCATAGGAATAAATTAATGCTACTCAGAATCATCTATTGTATTAATTTTCAAAACTATCTAATGTAATAATTTTCAAAATCATTTATTTATTTATTTATTTTTTTGTTGTGATTTCTCCTAAAGGATACAGAAGCTGTTCTTTCTGCACAAACAATATTTTCTTAAGAATATGCCAAATTTATTATTGCATGGTCTTTTAGCAACATAGTCTGATGAGACAGTGAAGTTTGAGTGTGCATGACATGCATATTAGATTGATAATTAGCAATAAAAAGGCTGGTCTAAACCTTTTACTTTCTGTTTCTGCATCAGTGCAAGAGTTATGAACCATAATTTCATGATCCAGATTCGTATATTAATTGTTGGTGAAAGGAATCAATAGAAACACGTCATCTGCCAGATAGGCAAATCTAGAAAAGATGATCAGCTTTAGCATATACAGTGTTGCAACAGAAGTGGATTATTTAATGCCTGTTACTTTTCTGTACACCTATGGTTTATTTTTCCTGATTGTCTTCTAAGAAGTGCAATCAACTGGTTTTATAAGTATTTTTCTAGCTGGGTTGACCAGGAAGTTACTATTTCCATTGTCATTCTAAAGATTCGGTTTAAACGGTGTATGGCTTGTCCTGAAAAGGATCATGAACCCTCTATTTTTGAGGTCTGTATTCTGTTCAAGAATTTTCTTACCTGTCTGTTCCAATTTTTTCTTAAACTGTCAGCTGGTGGGAAGGGATTATCGCTGAAAAGAACAAGAAAGATGGTACTATGTTGACTGTCCATTTTCCAGGTGTGTAATCAAGGCTGCTATAATGCTATTCAATAATCTCTAGGTTAGTGATGTTCTTTTGCTGAACTATAGAATTTCTTTGCCCGAAATGTGATTTTTGCTATTTTGCTTGCAGCACAAAGTGAAACATCATTAGTTAGAGCATGGCATCTCAGGTCGTCTCTTATGTGGAAAGATGGAGAATGGATTGAATGGTCCAGTTCGAGAGATAGTGATCATGCTGCTCACCTGGTGGTTGTCAATTTTGCCTCTTTTCCCCCTGCACACCCCCTGATTATTTTTCCCTGATATTGCTTTAGACTTTTAACTTACTGTTGTACTGCCTTTAAATTTCAGGGTGATACACCACAAGAGAAGAGACCAAGGGTTCAGGCGCCTGCTGTGGAGGCCAAGGGAAAGGATAAGATGTCAAAAATACTCGGCGCTCAGGAATTAGATAAGCCCAGTGAACCAACACTACTGGATATATCTGATGATGATAGAATATTCAACATTGGAAAGGGAAGTAGAGATGATAGTAAACTGGATACATTGAGAATGACTCGGACTGGGTTGCAGAAAGAAGGATCACGAGTTGTTTTTGGAATTCCTAAGCCTGGAAAGAAAAGAAAATTCATGGAAGTCAGTAAGCATTACGTTTCAGATCGAAGTGGTAAAGTTAATGAACCAAATGATTCAACTAAGTTCACTAAACGCACGAGATCTCAGGCATCAGGATTACAAGGATGGAAAAATAATTCCGAAGCTGAATCAAATGAGAAGCAAGCTGTCATTCCTAAGCCCAAAGTTCTCAAGTCTGGAAAACTTCAGTATGCTTCCACGCGAACAATTTCTTCTCAAAAGGACAATATATTAGGTTCTCAGGTTTCTGTTATTGCCGAAGGTGCTAGTGCAGATCACATTGCAAAGACCAAGGATTTTGTGAGTCATGTTGAAAATGCTGCAGAGAAACATAACCTAGTGAAGATGCAATCTCGTTCTGGTTCAGAGGGAGCGGAGGGTCCAGTCTTGTTTTCTTCAGTAGCCCTCCCATCAGATACTCTTTCCTCCAAAAAATTGCCTTCATCAAACGTGAAACCTGAAAGAATAAGTAAAAGAAAACTTGCTCCTGTTGTTGGAAAGTTGGGTAAAATCGAGGACAAAGTTTTTAGTAGTAATGATTCAAAGTCAGCACTTGACGCTACTGAACCTCGGAGATCCAACCGCAGAATTCAACCAACATCAAGAGTAAGTGTTAAGATTAGAATTTAAAACCCTTCAAAATAACCCACTTTGTTGCTTTAAATAATCACATATTTGGTTATTTGTTCATCTTTATCATTATAAATCATGCCCACTTGATTTGTCCTTGATTACAGGTCATCCATTTAGGGCTTATGAGTAGGACTTCACTTTCTTCTCAACTTAAATAACATTTACTCTCAATTGAACTTGGATCTTATTATGATTAATATTTGATAATTGATTTTGGAATGTGGAAAATGTAGCTTACTTTTATTCTGAAGTTGTCCGGAATACTGTTTAAAAGTTTGAAAAGTTAACTTGCCTTTTGATTGAGTGCCTTGATGAGCTTCTTTTCTTCTTGTTTATAGCTGCTGGAAGGCCTACAAAGCTCATTGATGGTCTCAAAAATTCCGTCTACTTCGCATGATAAAAGTCACAAAAATAGGATTACTTCTAGAGGTATGATCTCAATGGCCACAATGCTGATATAGTAGTCTCTTTCTCTATGTGTTTCCATTTCATCAAGCATATATGGAACTAACTCCATTGTTGCAGGGAATAAGCATGATTGAAAGTTCTTCAAAAATGTGAGATGTGGTTGAAAGAAGCTGGATGCTCACCGGATGAAAGAAAAGATCAGGATAGCTTTCTGTATATTTGTAGTAGGGTAGATAGCTAGGAATGGAAATTCTTGCTTCCTTTAGTTTAATTATGAGATGTAGCAGATAGATGTTCATATCTATTGTAGCTTTTCACAAAATTATGATATGATCTTTTAGACATCTTCTGTAACAGTTTGTAAATGGAAATTTTCCTTGTAGCTAGGCTTGAAAATGCAGGAAGCACTATGATCACCTTCCTTTATTGTTATACCTCTGGGAATATTACTTTTCTTTATTATTTTCACAATTAATGATCTTTCTTTTCATCTTAGGCATTCGTGTAGGATATTTCAGAGCGCATTTTTTTTTTTTTTGCAATTACTGGAACTTAGCGGTTGCTGACAATTGGTATAGGGCACTTGCTGAACATAAAAGTAATTGCTTCAGCCACCAGCAGTGGTGTCCCCTTGCGCTTAATTTTGGTATTATGGTTATATTTCCATTTGGATTGGAGAAAAAAAAAACACTTCCAAATTACTACTTATCAAAATTAGGATGCTGGTGTATAAATACATCCCCGATCTTTCATCTGAAGATCTGGAAACATTCACCCAAAGGCATGTTAAGATGAATGTCGCGTTTAACGGACTCTCATTGAGCAAGCCACTACTTGCCTGTCGGCGAACTTTTGGTTAGGTCATTACATTATGATGCCCAACTTGATTTTAAACTGAAAAAAGATAGAAGCTCGAGATAGGGATTAAATTGAATCGATGTAAGCGCCTGCAAAAGAGCTAAAAACTCTTATTTGCATGTTACAGAACGCATTTTCCTATAGAGCTATGTATGAACAATTGCAGCTCACCGAAGTTTCTGTACACAGATTCATTTTGTATTACAAATCAAGATACCATAATAGGAGGTTTAATTTCTAAAGCATCTGAAAATGAAATCGGTGCCATCATGTCAAAGTTGGTGTTGAGAACCAAAATCACCACAATTACCAATTAAGGTCTGCCTTTTGCATGTCTTAGTCCAATTCTTTGGATCCTTTAGTCTGCAAGATTCCAGTTCCAGTTCCTTTTCTGCAACAGTTTACAGCTTTTTCTCGCTCTGAATTTCCACAGCATACTTCAAACAATCCGTTGCCTCGGGCGCATAGGAACTTGACCAAATAGCTGCCCTTTTTCCTTGTCGGATGCATCCTCATTGCTCAAAGGCTTCTCACAAATGCAAGATGCTGGATATTCATGAAATTCACCTCTACCAGGTTTCATTTCATCAGGCTCTCCCATGAATCCCCTCTGTACTGATTTAACCTTTTTGGAAAATTCACTCCACCCCATTTTCTCCCTTGCAATGAACAATGGACCGAGTCTCTTTGCATTGGGTCTGATGGTTCTCTTATGCCCTGCATACCTCCTTGTGTTCATTGTATGAAAACAGCAAATACCAATTAATACAGGATCTCTAAAGAGGACAGCAACAATTTTTACCAATCTGGAAAAACACATTAGTAACACTTAAATGAACAACCTGATTTAGCACGCTATAAACAATCCAATTGGACATAGCTATTCAAGAACAAATTGACATAAATCTCTAGAATCAACAAATTCTTACCATTTGTGATCAATGCAGTTGAACTTCCAAGTTTCATTACCAAAATATAAGAGAATCCTGCTGTTTTACTCGACTGTTACTGCTGTTGTTTCTAATAATGGTTAACCATATAAAAATTCATACTTTGTCAAGGAATTGAAGTTAACATCATCAACAACATAAAAAGATGAACTCTCTCTGTTTGCCATATGAAATTTAACAAAAGTGAAATGGAGCACTGCACATGTACCCAAAACATAAGAGCAGTCATATTTCTCACCTTCGACCAGCAAGAATCTTGGCCATGTTACCATTGTTATTTGTCACAAAGACATCACTCTCCTCACAAACAATGTAGTCAATGGCTGCCAAGCGAGAAGAAAATGGAAGAAATTGCTTTAGTTCTTTATCAGCAAGCATCTCCTTTGTGTAAAAGTTTGGGAAGAGTTCTCTGAGGGGTTGTAAGGTCTCTTCTCCACCATATATTTCCCCAGACGCAACAAAGAGAGATGTGTCATTAGCAAAACCAAGGGCACGCAACATCAATCCAACTTCATAAGGAGTAAGTGGACACTTTCCCCTCGCTTTCTCATCCTCAGCACTTAAATCCTGATTTTATTGCAATGCAAATACAATCTTTTTGTCAGATTACAAGATGTCATCAAGCATGATAGAGTCATAATTTTACCCTTTTCTGAAGGTGATTGTAAGAAAATATTAACAGTTGACATCCGAAAACGAAAACGGAGAGTATACTTATCAAGAATCCTTAAAGGTCACAAAACTAACTTTGAAAGAAAAGTTTAGACTCACTTCTCTACTTATAAAAGAAAACTTCACAAAAGATAGCACTCTCACCGGCAGCGTTTCCCATCTCTTCCTAATTTCACCAAGTTCAAATTTCTCCTTTTCACCCCCACCATAGTAACATCCAGAGAAAGCAAGCATATCAGGTTCAAACCTGAAATTTGAAAGGTTTATCCACAAGTGAGACAACTAGATGTGCACATGAAATATGAACTAGGAATTCATGCAGTCCCCATGTAATGGTCAATCTTAGAAAGTATAAAGCCATTTTAAATTGTTGACTAGGGAATACAGCAATAGAGCTTGAACACCAACTACTATGAGAACTAAAATAAAGCACTAGGAATAGATCAAGTATACTGGCATATACAAAATAAAGCACACCCATGACATGCTGCAGCTTAGGATCAGACAAAGTCAATGCAGGTTCAGTTGATTTTTGGTGTTGAATATGGATGCTTCTTTTTCCTTTTCATCATTCAGTTGCAATGTTGTCAATATTTTCAGCACTTACACAGTTGCAAACTATGGTTCAAGATCACTACCTAAAGAGTGGAGTAAGTAATATATAAATGAACATCAAATTTCACTCCATGGAAATTTCTTAAAATTCAAGAAAATGTTTTTATACCTTCTTAGTAAATTCTGACTTCAACAAGATCAAACAGTTGGTAGATGTGGAGGAATATGTTCCGTATGATGCCTATGAAAAATGAGACACTACACAGATCTAGTATGGCAATTTCACTGCTACCAAATGAGCAAGGCTCAAGGGGAAAATGCTTCTTGCATGGTGTGAAGTCGGAGCCTACAACTCCAACTCTGTATATGAATAGGATATTTTCTGTTGAAGAAATTCTTTTTAAGAGTAAGACCTATATCTATTGCATCAATTTTCCACATCAATAGGTGTTATGCCTCATGTAACTTGTAAGAGAAGACCTAAAAGAACTTCTAGCACAGATATGAACATAGGATCCTTATCGAACCACATAAATCTTGTGTTTCCTGTGTAGCATTTTCTTGCTTGATTTATTATAAACACAAACCAACAGAACTGTCATCCATGCAAGCAAGCTCTGTATTTTCAATGCATTATAAAGCATAAAAACTTAGGGCATAACATATCCAAATGCTTGAATGATTCTTATATATAGAAGTGTCTTCCTGCTCAGAGAGAGAGAGAGAGATAAACAGTTTTTGTCAATAATTGAAGAATTGCTTCACAAGGATAAGAGGAAGAAAGCAAGTGGGTTAGTGATGCTTTCAGTGACCTCTAAAATGAGCCCTTTTACTGCTACAATGCTCCCGTCCATTGTGATTGAGGTATATTGCCAGTTATAGGGTTTGGTCTATCCAAGAGAGAGAGAGAGAGAGAGAGAGGGAGGGAGGGAGAGGGAGAGTATCTTCACAGCTACTTGTTCTAAAATTGGTATTTGTTTAGCTCATATACAGCCTACATACTTCACTGAAACGCACAAAGAAACCTATACCAATATCTCAATCCATGAACTCATCTGGTGGGGAAAAAAAAATGGGGGTGGGGACCAAGAGAGAGCAATGCTTTAAATATTAAGGAAAAAAGCAATAAATCAGATGTATTAAATTTGATTGTTGAGCAGGCAAAGAGTTATCAGTTTAGAAATTAATACAAATATTAATGGGGAGAATAGAGAACTTTTTCCTTTTCTTTTTTAGTCTATATGGAAACTTGTTGGACCTTAAACTACTCAAAGGGAGCAATGCATGTCCTTAAAATCTTTCATCCTTTCATCCCTGTACATATTAAACTTTGGAACTTCCAGAACGTAAATCCGAAAATCAAAATTTTCAAGAGATTTCATCTGGCAGTCATGTAGAGTAGCCATATTCTCCCTTTTCATTGCTTACTCTTCATTTTTGTTCATTTTTTATATATTTTCTTCTCTCTATGCAACCATATAAACAAGACTGAAATATGTGCATACAAAAGGTAGGGGATGGTGCATTTACATCCGGCATATGTAGCAGTCTAAGAAACCCTCTTATTGACATGCCAATGAACTTTATATGGGTTAAGAATTTTCAACTAATATGGACACACCTCAGGTGAACTGCAACAAAGCGTCGTGCCATTTTCCTCATTTTCCTGACAAGACTTTGACCGATTTCATGTATGGGCTCTGTAAATCTCAAGGCATGATAATTAACCCGGCACCGCAACTTTTGTAGCTCTTCATCAAGGTCATTAGCAAGCCTATAATCAAACTTTGTTAATTGTACAACCTGCAAAAGTTTAGAGTTAATTTCCTTGAGTTAGTGAGCCATTACAATTATAAATCCTTCCTCTATGCACCCATTAAGATTTGATTATTGGTAGATGTGATTGCTTATGACGTTTGCCAAAATAAAAGGGATTGTAATAAGATACAAGGACTATAAGATCCCCGTTTCTACATGAGTATAGGTAGGAAAAATGGGAAAGAGCAAGAGATTCTATCCTCATTCTTGATACATATTTTTCATAACAACTTTAACACGATAAAATGGACACCATTCTATAATTGGGGGATATAACTCAATAGAGAATGTGAAAACGTTAAATAAACATAAAGTCAAAAATGGTAAAAATAGCATAAGTTAAGTGACATCATTACCTGTCTCCTCAACAGTATTGGCAGAACTTGATCCAAATAGTATTCAGGAGATGATTTTCTAGGGACACGCATTGTATATGGAGGTTTTTCCATTGATCGCATGAATTTATCAGGAACTCTTTTCACAATTGTCACATCTTCAGCAAGGTAAGAAATGAAGAAATCAACATCAAAAATGTTGACGAAGTCACTGCATACCAAGGAACATATATTCAGTACCAAGATGATCATAAAGTTGGTATGGTGAATAGGTTTTGGAGCCCGAAGAAGACAACTTTCCAACTTGGTAATACTTCTATGGACATTCATGTGCCCTTGCTCATAAAGGATGGATTAATATCTTTGAACATATATACAGGTAAAGATAATGACTAAAACTTTTTCCTTCTTTCTTGTTTGAATGATTCAAACTCACCTATCATCCTTCCAATATGAATGATGGTCAAATTCTGGTATTACCAGCGTAGCATTAAGAATTCGCGCAACAACTACAGCATCTGTTATCTGAAAGCGCGTCAAACAATTCAGTAAGAGGCAAAAGGAACTAGCCCTAGGTGAAAAAGGGTAAGGATTTATAGCAAAGACAAGAACTGGGAGTTTCTTTGAACCTTCAGCAATCCAATCAAAAGAATATTGATTGGTCCAAAACAAGCAAAAGAACTACTGATAGAATACACCATCTGCATGCAAAAAGTTCATACTCACCCCTGTTCTTTCTTGGTTCAGCCCTCCACTTGCTGCAATAAGCAAATATCCATTCGACGAGTTCTCACGTACAGCAGCTGGAGATGAAGGTAAGCAAGGTAAAGAAGCTCAATCCATGATCACAAATAACTGAAGAAAGTACACAACACAAATGGGAAACTTCCTGAAAACTACACTTGCATGCATTCTTCCTCAGCTCGGTTCAAATAAAAACTGGTAAAATGTTCCTATTACATAAAAGTAAAGAAGTGGCAAAATCATATATCACCATAATATCTACACAAACAAGCTCATCTCTGGCGAATATTTTTTAATTAATATCTTCTCTCAGGCTACACAACAAGGCAGGATATCGAACTAAATTGATCTAACACAATGCTGAAATCAACTGAGACTAGAAATAGAAAGGAACTGCACATACGAGCAAAAGCATGGCCTCTCGCACTGCAACCTTGAAGCAAGTTGGAGTACTTGGATTTCCAAATATCAATTGGCTCTCTCCTCATTGCATTCTGCATAAACAAACAAATTTTAGTTTTTTAAAGAGAATTGAACGTGTCAAATAAAACACGAACAAATAACATTTCAAAAAAATGAACAAGAACAAGAGAAAGAAGCATCCGGAATGGTTTACCAGAATAGGGAAGCGATTACCAGGGCCAAATCGCTGAGAGTACCAGTCAAGATCAGACGCCACGTGGCCTGTGAATAACGAGATTAATCCCACCGTGAAGAGCATTACACCGCAAACCAGCGACCAGGGGATCTTCCTAGTGGCCGACGATCTCCACCTCCGCCACCACTCATGGTGGTGGTGATGGTGATGGTGGTGGTGGTGGTGCTTGTTTGTGGTGGTGATGATGGCAATGCCGTTCTGTTGTTGTTGTAATAGCGCCAGGTTCGCCGATGAGACACTAAACCTCCACGCTTTGGCTACTCCCATGTAATTCCACGCGCCCTATCCATACCCTCATTCTCTATTTACTCCAAATGCCACCGCCACTCGACAATGTGAGTATGCGTCTATGTGTGTGTGTGCGTGTGTATATATATATATATATATATGCGTGTGTAAGAGTGCAGAGAAAGAGAGACCGGTGATGGTATTCCTGTAAATAAGTCGAAAGTGGAAGCCCTAAATTGGGGTTTCAGGAGGGGGGTAATTTCATAGAGAGATGAAGAGAAAGAAAAAGTATTGGGTAGTCTCAGATGAAAGGAGAGATTTTAACATTAATTATTACTATAGCTTTATATTTCTGTTATGTCTCCAGCATTTCAGGAATCAAAGAATAATTCAATAAGAAAAATATTACAGTTTTCTTAAAACTCAAAAGATTTTTTTTAAAAATTAGAAACCTCTTGTCTTTCAATTTAGAGATAAGAGATATACTCAATCCTATGCTAATTCACATTGAAATTAACGAAATAATTTTGAATTTAAATCAAGTTTCAAGCTCCTTATATAAATAGTTAGAAATTTGAGATGAGATTTGTTTTTGAATATAATAAAAAAAATGTCAAGTTTATTTTTTTTTTAAAAATAAAATGATTAATACATAAAACATAATAAAGTATGATTCATAAATATATACGTTATTTTAAAATTTAATTCTTTTTCGACAAACCAATTTTTAAAATAAGTTTATTAATTGGACAAGATATTAACATGAATTAGTTAAGAGAAATCTATAAATAGTGCAGAGAGAGATCCATTTTTATCCAACTGGTAAGTGTTTAAATACATCATGTTTCTCCTGCATCTGAAACTTTTCTCATATATTCTCTCATTTTGTTTATTTTGCAGCAAATTACTAAAAAATTGTAGAGGTTAACAACCCAATAATTCCTTAAAAAAATATAGGCTTCACATAGTTATAATTTTTTCAACAACAATTGTATGCCTTCTTTGTGAGTTTTAGTCATCCTATACTAGTTTATAGTTGGATTATATATTATGATTGTTTGGGACAATAAATTGAAGTCCTAGGAAAAAAATAAAAATGGAAAAAAGTGACTAAAAATGAGAAAAAAAAAGGAGGAGGTAGAAGAAGAGGAGAGGGTGACGAAGACGACAATTTAGGAAAATTTAAGTTGTATTAAGGGGCAAAATAAGTATTGTAAAAATTTAAAGGTAAAATTGGAAGTTAATTACAGGAAGAGTATTTTTGTATTAATAAAAATAAATGAGGGTAAAATATGACTTTTAATAGTTAAGGGTATTTTAGTAGTTATGGTGGTTAGGTTAAGTAAGGATATTTTTAATAATTAATAATAAAGTGGAAAAGGGAATAATTTTGAATTATTAAGTTTAATTCAGTTGAAAATTTTTCTTTAATAATTTTGATAAAATTTTGTAATGTTTAGATCCGAAGGTCAGATTAAAGAGTAAATTGGGCTTATCAATTAGTTAAGTCCAAAATTTAGGTAAGGATAACCTTAGACTATACTCTTTGAATAGTGTACGATTATCAAAACTTTGAATTTTGTTATTAATAAATTATTTTATAGTGAACCATATTTTGAATTAGATATTAATTAAATTAATAATTAATAGTTACATATATATGTGGATTTATAAAATATATGAAATATGTCTATTTATTTCACAAATAATTAACAAAGCACAAGGTGTTTCACTTTTATATTTTTTACGTATTATGAGGTGTATTGCTTGTTAATTCGGTGAAAAATGTGTTAATTAAATTTTTAGTTGTGCATGAATATAAGTAAGAATATTAAGGTAAATAAATCATGTTCATAAATTAAACAAAGACTAGCTTATAACAGGTTGTAGATAAAAGTGTAAATTGTGAATATATGGCTTGCTTAGGATAGGCAATATTCGATGATCATAGATTGATAGGTTGGCTAAATATGAGGGAGTGATAGCAAGGTATCTGTCTGTGGAGTAGGTATTGGGGCATCCTAAGTCCCTAAGATGTCCTATACTAATGGCTAGATACCAGAGTGGTATCGAGATATCCTGAGTCATACAAATATCTTGTGTTGATGGTTAGGTAATAGATACTAAATTAGATTGAGAAATTGAGGTACCATATGATGATATTTATACATCTAATTACATTTCTACTTAGTGAGAGATTATGATGAGTAAAGATGAGCTAACAGACCATTGAATGTAAGCCTAATAGGTTAAGCGGGACTTAAGCAATTCAGTTAATTATGAGATAAAACATAAATAGTAGTAATAAAATAATATTAGTCTATATCATTGCTTTAATAAAATTTTGGATGTTTTGTTAATTATTTGGATAGGCTGAGTAATGTTGTAAATTTTAGTATTATATGTATGTTTTAATCACTTGACTAATATATATATATACAACATTACTCAACCTATATATATAGCAGCTCACCCCTTGTTACTGTATTTTTTAGGAGATCAAGAGATTGTCGATGACCTCAGTGCACGTGATTGACAGAGTGCAGTTTAGGTAAGGCCAACAGATTAAATTAAGTAAAGTTATTTTATTGTATATACTTTTAATGTGATAATTTAGATAGTCGTGCTTGTTCAAATAAATTTTTGTGATTAATAAACATCCTTTTTTTGAACTAATGAAGATTTTGGTAATTAATGTTATGCTTTGGGAACAATTTGGATAATTGTGGTTTAAGAATTACTGGAGTGTCACATTAGGTGATATCAGAGCAGGTTTACATTTCTCAGGATAAATTAAGGGAAAATAAAAACTAATGATATGTCTTTGTCTTATCTAGGATGGTTTCAGGAGATGATATTGCTAGCCTAGAGTCGACTAGAGAATCAAGTATTTGATTTATGCTCCAGATATGCTTGATTAGGGAGATGCCAGAACGGATCGAGTAGGAGGAGAGGTGCTAGTGCCACCATAAATGATGCAGTTCTTTCATTTGATGCAGTAGGTTGTTATTGCGGCTCTAGCCTAAGGTGATTCTTAGGTGGATCGCGACTATGAGGGGATTTATAAGATGAGTGTAATAGAGTTTTGAGGTACTACTGATCCTGAGGAGGTTGAGGTATGGTGGGAGTAGATAGAGTTAGTTTTTATACTATCTAGAGTGTACCTTAGAAAGAAGGTTGTAGTATATCATTTCATTATTTCAAGGCAACACATTGACTTAGTGGAAGTCAATGAAGAGATCTGATGAGGCACAAGAGATGACTTGGCAAGAGTTCTAGAGAGAATTTAGGGACAAATACACTCCACGAATATATCAGGATCGAAAGAAGATGGAGTTTATGAGTTTAGTTCAAATAGAGGAGATGTCGGTGACAGATTATGAGGCTCGCTTTGCAACATTGTCTAAGCATACATTGGAGGTTGTGGTAAATTCAAAGGACAAATGTTACAGACTTGAGCAAGGTCTAAGGACAGATATTCACTTAGGTTTGGGAGCTAATACTTCTAATTTCAAAATGTTACTAGAGACGACACTCAGAGTGGAAGATGTGTTAGAATAAGGCAGAAGGAGAGGAGAGCTAAAGAGGCGACTAGAGAGTCATTACGGAGAGGGGAGTCGGTTTGTTAAGATATAAGTTACTCATACATGGTCTACTAGTGTAGGGGGATCTAGGAAAGCTGACGTTATATCTAGCAGGAGTGGCAGTTTCTACCGATTTGGTAGAGATCGAGGAGCTAGCAAGGATTTAAGATAACATAGCACTATTAGTACATCATCAATTGGATCTGACAGGGAGTTAATCAGAGGTTTAAAGGACCTTTTAATAAAGGAGTTGTTGTTGGACCCCGAACTTTTCATAGAAGACTAGAACTAATAAATGAGAAATGTGGAGAAGTTCATATTTATGTTTTGGTGTTTTTAGTGGATAAGAGAT
>JANQAP020000135.1:3920497-3944415 GCA_026874005.2 Erythroxylum coriaceum
CACCAAAGGATCTTGTTAACCAAGTTGTCCAAGAAGAACAAGTGGTAGATCGGATTGGTTGAGGATACAACAACAAGAAGAGGATACGTTGACAAAAGAAAGGATTCAAAAGCAAGGCTAAAGTTAGGAGAGGATACAAGAAGAAGGAGAGGATAACACAGCGAGGAGTTGAAGTTGTAGCAAAGGAGTCGGTAATATAATCTCCATCTTTTTCTTATTATAATTATTTTCCATATACTGTATCATGTATGGGTTGGCATGTTGATTTGGTTATCTTGCTTCCGCTGTGTTTTGATTTCTAAAATTTTTTTGAAATCTACCATTTTACCCAAATCTTGCATGTTTTATTTTTCGATCCAACACTTTTATCTTGGTGATTTATGATCTATAAGAGTAGGAGACAGTGATTGCATCTTCAAACAATCTTTCATCCTTATCTAGTCTTATTAAAAGGATAACTTCAGGTAGTTCCTTATCTATGTCAACTAATACACATAACCTAAAATAGTCGATTCTCCCTATCACTACAGTAGCTTTATCAAGACAATTTAGCTTCCCATCAAAGCTTTTCAAGCTACTAATACCATATGTGATCTATTATTCCAATGGGATATTGTGAATTTTAATCCAAATGGGTAGTTGGTTTTGCTTTAGTTTCTGTAGTTGTAAACCTAGCCTTCACTTCTATATAAAAGTTAGTTTTGAATTGATATTTCAAATCCATATGTATAAAAGTTTTTAAGCCCAAGAAGGTGAACCAAATTTTAATATGAAGATGACATCTTTATTAACTGGCACCATTGCCAATCCCAATTGGTCTCATTGATTTAAGGCCTAAATGGTCATTACTAGGTAGGATGATATCTTGCTATGGAAGAATCCTATTAAGGTAGCATCCCATTTGGATTCTCTTTCCCTAGAAATCTAGATTGGATGAGTAACTATAGGTTTCCTATATATGTTCTCTAGATGATGGAATAATAGTTTGGAACCTAAAGAAGTGTCATTCAAAACTTATGACTAGTTCCTCTTATTAAGAAAAGGATCTTGGATAAGGTGAGGATTAGGCTGAAAGGAAGTGCAAGCTAAAGGAGAAATAAAAGCGAGGGACCATTCTGTAACCTTATTTGGAGTGGATAGGTTGGACGATTTAGATACTGGCAAAGGTTGTTAATAGTTTTAAATAGAAAACTTTTTTACTATAAGTATACAGATCGTATCTTGAAGTATAAAAGAGATCGTTCTTATGAGGATTGTATAATCACCCAACAATTCTTGTAAAATTTGTTTAAGGTAAAAAATAAGATGATTATTTAAGAATTAAACTAAAAACAAAGACTTAGCAAATAAACTATGAACTAGGTAATAATAAAATTGATTGATTGATTAATAAAGGAAGTTAGGAATTACTTATATCCTTATTGGTTTTCCCTTTACCTTCTTCATTTAATCCTATTTGATCTTAGATATCCTACAGTTATGATTACCCTCTCTCAAGATTTAATCAAATAATCCCACTTAAAATAGATATAAATTAAATTGTGATCTTTCAATATATCAAAACTCTTTTTAATTATGTAACTGGTTTTAAAGCAATCTTATAGATAACTAATAAATAATTAAGATCTCTCTTCATTACACATTAATTTGAAGTTTATACATCTATTAAAGTACCAGCTCTTTCTATGCAACACAATACAAGTGAATAAATCCAATATCTTGATTCAAATTGATTATAAAATAATAAACATCACAAGAATATTCATTAAATCAAGATTTTAATGTCTAAGAAATAATTCAAGAGTAATTCCTAAAAAGGAATTTAGCAATCTATCAATGTAAATAAATATCCAATTTTAATCATCATTAACATCTAACAATAATAGGGAATAAGAAAAGAGTATAGAATGAAATCTGGAAGTCTTCTCTTCTTTGTCTTGAGTTGGAAAATGACAGCCTTGTTTTTGAGAATTCTTACTTTATTCTCATCTTTGATTTTATTTATGCAACTGTCAACTAATGTTTTAAACTTCTTTGTATACCCTTGAGTCGTATAGGGTTTTCCCACATGTAAATCTTTCAAAAAAGCCCCAAAATGTAAACACCTTGCACGATCATGCATGGTTATGCATGCTCTACTCTAACCCTCTGGCACGATCGTTTAAGGGCTGCACAATATGCCAGAGACTTTCGAATTACTACTCCTTGTGGCACGATTGTGTGAGACTTATTTCTCCAACTCTTTCTTCATTTTTCTTTTATTTTCCCTATTCCACTCATTACCAAACACATCAAACAATCCCTGAAATATATAATTAAGATCAAAATCTTGCCTTAAACAATAATTAAACAAACAAAATACACAAAACAGTGTTAAAAACATAAATGTAGGTCCTAAACATATGATTATCATGTAATAAAACATTAGAAGCACACTTTAACACATAGAAAACATACTAAGTTTTACTCCTATCAACATCCCCACACTTATATCTTTGCTTTTCCCCAAGCAAAACTAAAACCAACAAGCAAACAAATCACAAAACATAACACGTAACACACAACATGCAACACACAGACACACAATCATACAATAATACAATAATGTTGCAATGTTATCAAATCTTATGAAATTAACTTAGCCATAAACATCAATCACTTAAAAGTTCCAACACACTAACATATTCCATTCAAGTTCAAATTCTTTGATTTAAATACACATATCAACCAAAATATCAACACGTATTCATACATCTATGACACTTACAAACATGCACTCATTCTTATATAACAATTAAAGAGGTAGGCCATCATTAAATATCCATTCATGAAATTTATTTTGACATTTACAGAGAAGATCCATAGGTTCAATTTTATTGTCAACACCATATTGTCAAGCATGGTTGGAGTGTCATTATAGCCTTTTGACATGAAAAAAAATTTATCGTGAATTCCCCCGATTACTCAACTATATCATAACTCACAACTAATTATTAGCTCTACTCTTAACCCAATTTTGTTTTATAATGTGTCAAAAAATAGGAAATGTATTTAGCACATTTATACATCACACTTTGCTGCTTTTGATGTTATTTTTTATTTTAATTTTTCTCACATTTTACCTACATCACATCTTCCTAGTCATTCACTCCCATAAAAAGGCATTAACAATGTCTACCAATTTAAATGAATTTAATTACAAGTCTATCCAAACAAATGTCATAAATCGATATAATACGTACAATATTCTAATCAATATGCATATTCATCTCAAAAACACTTCAAGCTTCACAAGCTAATGTTTCTTTACAAATTAAATAATCATGTATAGATAAGCTAGTTCTTTTTAATTTTACTCCATTGACACATTTGCACAAACTTCACAAGCAGTTATATATATGCCCCCACACTTAAACAACACATTTTCCTCGATGTGGAAAGCAAAACTCAATATAAGCAAAAAAAATTAGTGAAATATAAAAATAAAAAGAAATAGAAAGGAAAGGCAAGAGTACTCATAGAGAATGCTGAGGTGACAGAGTTGGAGACAACACATAAACGTCTTACACTGAAAAGAACTTTAATAACTTCTTGGTTTGGTAGCACTAATTGTGCACTACCTCCTTCAGCTATTTTTCCATGGCATCCATACAACCCTGAAGGCTCTAGTTGTTCTCTTCCAGTTTGTCGAGCATTATCTCCTAGATTTCTTCTTCCTTCAACTCTACATTAGAGGATTTCTGTTCATGTTGTTTATGGTGGTGCAAAACTAGAGTTCACATGTCTTGTCCTGTGTTCTTTTTTTTTATAGTTAGGATTGTGAAGTTTCATACTGTGGGACTCCAAGATCCAAACCCTCCTTAAATAAGGATTGTTTAATCTTTCTAGCTAAACAAGGTTTAGTCCTTCACAATTAAGACTATGGAATTGAGCTAAAGTAGTAAATAAATAACCCATACCTAAATAGCTACTTTTCTTTGAAAGTGAAGTAATTATTATGAAAAATATGAGTTATTATGTAAAAAATGATTTCATGATCCATGCACCAAAGTCAAAATAGAGCCTTTATGGAAATTTTATTACTTTGACTATTTAAAAACACAGTGTGACACATAAATTTATGTAGTAACAAATGTTTTGAACTTCATATAACATTATTTGATGCATTATATGGTTCAAACACATTTAAAATAGTCAATTTAGTCCAATACATAGGATAATGGAAATCAGCATGCTTGTAAAAAAATTTTGATTTCAATAAACCAAATATTTTTTCCATATTAAAATAGTCCATATTGTATTGTTTCCTTTTAATCAAAACCAAAAATCATCTCACTTGTTTGGCTCATATCTCAATATAGGGTAAAACTCGAGGGTTAATTCTTTAAAAACAATATAATCACAATGAATAAATTTATCCAAATAAGTTTTTGCACTTAAAGACTTAACTTTGTATTTCAAATTCAAATCTTCCAAAATTTCAAAATCAAAATGACGAGGTGAAACAATATTTTTAGTTTTAAGTTTGCATATCCTTTCACCTTCTTCTTGAGAGAAGATCAGGAAAGCTATGTCAAAATCAGCAGACAATTTTTTTGAACCACTTATGGATACTTTATTTCACCTTTTGAGCTCAGACTTATCAATAATTTGCTTAACAGTTGGTGCCTTCTTAGTGAAAACCCATCAAAAGAAGCACAAAAATACTAAAAAAATGTAGGATACAGAAAGGGTAGAAAAATTCTTGCAAAACCCTCAAAAAGGTGATTTCTAGTTAACAAAAACTAGATTTAAAGATATGGAATGTTTAAATGAAAGAAAACTGAGAAATCTTTATGAAAAGTGGGTGAAATTTGGGAGATAATAAGAGAAGAGAGAAAGGGGATGTTAACTTAGAGAGAGAAAAGTGAGAGGAGGAAGAAGAAAAGTGCTTTAAATAGGCTAGGATTCAAGTTAGGTAGTAGAAAAGTAGGTGCACAATCGTGCAACCCCCATCACAATCGTGCAACTGGGAAAAACCCTTTGACAAGATTATGCCACACCATACACGATCATGCAAGAAATGCGAGTAAACTGCTCCTCGAAAATTGGGTAATCTTGAAACTATGTTATTATGCAACCTCCCAGATATTTTTCCTAACCATTTAACAAAATTAAAATTATGAAATCAATCATTGAAACTCACTCCAAAATAAAAATAAAACAGAAAAATAACAAAACATTTTCGAACACAAATTTACCAAAAATCTAACTGCACATAACATGCTAAGTTTAAGGTCATTAGCTTGACCATTTCATCTCAATTATTTTCAACCAACTACCTCTTTTGAATGTGAAGGTCCTATGCTTCTTCACATTAGGTCCTATGCTTCTTATATTCAAAATGTTCCATCCTATTTCTCTCATTCACTTTCCAATTGTCTCTACCACTCTCGTTTCTTGTTCCCTATTGGTGTTCAACTCTAGAAAGGGTAGATTCTCAATAGTGCTTGGCATGGGTGCTTCTGTCTTCACTAATGATTCTTGTTTTAATTTGTCACCCAACTTCTCCTCCTCTGGTTCTTTTATGTATTCATATAATATATCATTCTTCATACAACAGTTGCTTTCCCTTCAAATTCATTAGTACTTTATTCATATTAAATTTAACTTGCTCATATACTATTTGAAGAATAAGTTTCCTTTCATAAACATCCGTTAAAGCTCTTCCTATATTCATAAATGGTCTACCAAGAATTAATGGATAAGTTTAATCTTCTTCAAAATCCAACACTATGAAATCCATAGCAATAATAAACTTGTCCACTTTTCCTGGCACATCCTCCACCATGTTAAATAGTTTCTTTATAGATTGATTCACTAACTGAATAAGCATAGATGTTGGCTTCAAATCTTTTAGCCTCAATTTCCTGAAAATTGAAAAAAGCAGAAGATTAATACTTACATTAGGTCGTATAAACATTTAGCAAGCTCTAAATTACCAACAACAATACATATAGTGATACTCCCTAGGTCCTTCAATTTTGAAGGCATATGGCTGGTAGTTATAAAGCTATAGCTTTCAGTTAAAGAGACCTTTGATTGTCCTCTCAAGTTCGCTTGTTTGATAAGATGTCTTAGAGAAACTTCACATACTTGGGTATGTTCTTTAAGTTTCTATAAAGGGCAAGTTAAGTTACAATTTCTTTAACTTCTCCTCAAACTTTTCAAATTGCATATCCATTTGATTCTTTTACAGCTTCGGTGGAAATGGAATCTTTGTTGCATATGGAATGGTAGGAACATAAGGAGTTTCTTCTTTCTTCTCTTCTTCCTTGTCCTTTTTCTCTTGACATATGTTGGTATATAGTTTAGCCTTCGTCTTGGTTGGTTCTTCTAACTTGCTCTCACTTATAATTATGATGACCTTCAATTAATCCCTTATATTAGACTTTATGTTGCTTAGGAGACTTTCCACACTTTGTGTAGATAATGCATAAGCTGGTTAGACCACTTAAAACTCCAAATTATAGATGGAAGAAGCATGATTCTTTACAATTTTATCAAACTTGGACTCCATCCTCTTTTGGTTCTCATCTTGGCTCGTGAACTTGGAATTTAGCACATCTATTAATTTTTCCATCTTTGATTCCAAAGAACCAAGTCTATCTTGTTGAAATCCTAGTGGACCTTGAGCTATTACATGATTTCTTACATTGTTAGACCAATAAAAATTTAGGTGATTCTTCTACCTAGGATTAAAAGTATTAGAGTAGGGATTAATACCTCCCTAACCATATTATGCTTCACTAAAATTGAGTAACTCTATCTTGCAATTTTCCACTAGGAAGCAATCAGCTAAGACATGACTTTTTTATCCACATAGTTTGCTCCCATGATAAATTGCTTGAGTGGGTGTTATATCTAATTTCTATTGACTTTGCTTGCTTCATATCTTGATTTTGATTACAAATTCTTGTGTTTTGATCTAAATGAGAGATGAATTGAGTGAAAATGGTGTGAATATTGCATGCATGTTAATTGGATTATTTTTTCAATTTTGGATGAAAAGTGAAAGTTCACGTAAATTTTACATGAAAAAAAAGAAAGGTGGTGACTTAACAAGTTAGTCACGATGGTGACTAAACTTGTCACCACCGTGACCAATGCTGATGGGGTGATAAACAAAGTTACCCCCGTGACATGTTTCTCCTTTAATTCGTCTAATTATTACGTGGCATCTACAGGTTGAAGGCTCAAAAACCTAGACCTAAAATGAGACTACAAACGGAAAGAGAGGAGGGTGGCGGCATATTCTATAATTCCACACATTCTACAAACACGCTAGGACTTATTCGAGGGACACATAATAGATTGAGAGAAAGAAGGGGAGAAGAGAGAATAGAATAGAGAGAGAGTTGGGTGAGGATGAGAGAAATATAGCAATAAGGTGAAAACAAAGTTAGCATCCGATCATCTAGGTGAGAACTAAGCAGAAGTAGAAGCAGAAAGCGAGAGCCAATGTGGAGAGCTTGAGAGTGACAGGAGATCATTGCAACTCCCTCATCCGAACATTTTTTTGCTCATTTTGTTACATCTGTTACATTATTTCTTTATTTTTATTAGATTTACTCCTCTGTTAGTTGACAGACTCATACTCTGTTAACTTTTGGTAGTTCATTTCGGTTATTCACTTAGTTTATTGCTTTAATACTTCTCTTATACTGATAAAGATAGGACTGAAGTATATGATGATGATGAATCTTGTTTATTCTATTATGGTTTAATCTCTTTTTTTTGAGGATTAATGTAGGTATTTTAGTCAAATATGCATGATTGAGGGACTGTGTTATTGTCTTGTGTTTGCTATAATTTCTAAACTAAATGGATGTAATAACATGAGCAAACTTTGCATTATTTTGGTGTTAAACAAAGGATCGATAGAAGAAGTTTAATATGGAACGAGAAACCATGGACGTTTAGATTAAGAATTAGAAATATATTAACTTAAGTGGTAATTATTAGTTGGGTTTAATAATTAATTTAGATAATAAACTTGTAGAATATGAAAGTTAGATTACTTTGTTATTTGAATTGATTTTAGAACCAAATTGGTAATTTTAGTAAGACAACTACCCAATCATTTCCCTTTAGTCTGTAAGTGAAGTTTAGAGGTAAATGTCGCCGTTTGTTTCGACTTCAACATTTTTAATAAAACAAAATGACGTTGTTTAGTCTAACACCAAATGACTTTGTTTTCGTTTAACCTAAAACTACCGCAATGACCCCCTTTCCCCTCCTCCATTGCAACTAATTTTTTCTCTATTCTATCATTGTTGTCCTTGCCATCGGACTGCGCGTCCTCGTTGTCCCATCGTGCATCCTTGTCCTACCACCAGGCATCCTTAGCGTACCACCATCCTCGATGTCCCAGTGTCCTCATCTTTGTCACTACCAAAGCCCCCTCCTCCGTCTCTCATGCCACCGTGTCCTCGCCATCGTCGTTGAATCTACTTCAGGTACTGTATAATCATCTCTCATGCTACCATACCTCATTGTGGTGGTGGTTCTGTTAATGTATAATCATAGGTTAAGGCTAATGAAGGTTCATTACTTCTCTTTGGTTCGTCTGAAGTTATCATTGTAGGTAGGTTAAATGTATACCAAAAGTATGAAGCTACGATCACTTAAAAGTAATGGATAGTGGTTGTGATATGAGGATATGCATATTTAACAGTTATATGTAGATAGGTTAGTATACAGTAGCCACATAATTCTAAATTAGCCATAGGATATGCATCATGTGCTTTATGTGTCTCAAACTCTAACCAAAAATGGCTAAAAGAAAATTTCAAATTTCTCTGAAAAGAAATGGAGATGATATTTTGTAAGAAAGCAAAAGATGCTAACGTGATATGAGGAAATTATGTATTGACCATAGAGACGGGTGAGTATAATTTATATTTAAGTGATTAACTTTTCAAATTTTTTTAATTAAGTGTCTAAATTTTAAAAAATGAAATAATTTAGTTTAAAAGGTTATTGGTCGTTAATATTTTGTTGATGCTATAACATCCCATTTTCCCTTGCTAATAGTTAGAACCCTAGATTTCTGTAAATGAGAAATAACAATAAGAGATTAGAAAAATACATTTCATACTCATGCATAATAGTAGCCTACACACATGTGAATTTGATTGTTTTGTACACACTACAATGACTATTCATGCATTCATTTGACATTTTCTGGGTATAAATGATTTTTAATGTGATTATAATGTGAATTATGATTACTAAGTCTTGAATTTTGGTTCATAAATGATAATTGGTGATATATGAATTTATTTGTTAAATTGAGAGATTTCTGGAATTTTGGGTATTTTTAGACAATGAAAAATGCCGAGTGACATGATAAATTAAAAAATGGTAGTAGAAATAAGTGTCAAATGCCAGCAGAAATTATTGATAAGTGACATTAGGATTTAATGACAAGTGTCATAGAAAATTGGGAGATAATTATATTAAAAATTAGAGATAAATGGACTGATTATTATAGAGGACTGATTGGAAACCATAAGGTGGTGACATGTGGTAAGTGAAAAATGTCACTTTCCTTGCCACACACCTCACTCTCGATGTTGTCTCCTTTGAAAGACTATCTTTTGTCTTTCATTTGGTTAAAACATGTTTTCTTCTTCTCTCTTCATTTGTTCTTCATCTTCTTCATTTCTTATTCTCCATTTACGTCACCTTCAACTCTCGCCATCGTGGACTTTGTTCACATCCATCACTTTCTACTTCCATTCATTGAATTCATCATCTTGTTACTATAAAACCTAACCTACTCCACCCTCCATGATGATGATCGTGTAACATAAGGAGTTAGGGTTTCTTGGAGCTTTTGAAGAAGCTTTGGGTAAATCAATTAAGTGCATTTTTTATCTTTATGGGTTGCTTAAATATAAACATATATGATGATATTTTGATATTTAAATGATAATGATAGAGGACTTGAAGTATGATGATACATTGATGAGAAAATAAGTAGGTTTATATCATATCATTGTGTATAAAATGAGAGATAACTTGTGATAGTTAGAAGTTGATTGATCATAAAATGGTGATGAACATATGTTGAAACGTGAGTGAAGAAATGAGCATATAGATGTTTTGTTTTGCATTTATAATGAATAATAATTGATAAGTTGATATAGAGATGTTTTTAGGATTTAATGATCATAAAAATGGTGGTTGAAGAGTGATGATATGTTGATGAAGACGTAAATTAGTGATGTTCGGTTTTCTTATAATGACAAATAATAGATTACATATTATTTTATGGATCATTAATAATGAAATTGTGTTTGAATGAGAGTTTATAGTTGATTAAAGAAAAGATGTGTATATGACCTAATTTATGTATGGATAGAGTGTAGAAAATTGATGGATGAAGATATATATATATATATATATATATGTTGTGTTTTATTTTTGAGAATATGAAAACCATAAGTTATAAGTTGTTATGTGAGGAAATATAATGAGTTTAAAGTTAAATAAAAGACTAGTATAGTGTCTTGAAATAACTTGGATGTTAGTTTAGAGATAAAATGAAGATGTGAACGATGATGATAAAATGTGCTGAAACATTTATGAATGTATGGATACTTGGATGTCCTGTATTTGAATATAAGATGAACAATGATTTATTATGTGTTTGATAGATATTTTTGAGTTATAATGGAGATGAGAATGAAGAGGAAATGAAGTAAAAAAGATAGTGTTGGCCCAGAGTCTCGGTCCTTATTTCATGGCGACAAGACGCCAAAATTAGGGGATTTTTAAATAAAAGTATAGATATATATAAAATTAACATCGAGATAAAAAGAATTAATTTCTTGGTGGGAGTAAAAACAATTAAACAAACAAACAAACAAACAAACAAATAGATAAATAAAAAAGAAAAATTTCACGGTTGTGCATTAAGATTTGTCACGGCTGTGACAATCAAAAAGTCACTGTTGTGAGAGCCGAAAATCGTGATTCGTCGTGATCATGCATAAGCACGATCGTGACTTTCCTACTACATAGACCAATTTCAAAACCTCATAACTTTCTATTATGAACTTCAAACATTATGAACTTTACGTCATTGGAAAGTTAAGAGAGATCTATAATTTCATGAAGACAATTTTGTCAAATTCTGGTTAGATCAATAAAGTTTATTCATTGAAGTTTCAAATCACATTTTATTTCTTTTTTCCTTTTTTTCTCTCTACTATCAATATATATACCTTCTATGCATCTCAAAAGACCCGATTCGAAAAATCAAAACCATACATATAAAACTCCCATTAAAATAATTTACTTCAGAAAAATCTATTCAAAAGTCCTCAACAACTATTAACTTTATTTCCAACACAATTGACAGTTAACAAAGGAGAAATACAGAAGAGAAATTCTTCACCTCTTACAGCCATTTCTCAATCAACGTAACTTTTATACATAATTTCAATTACATAAAAAGAGTCAAAATAGTAGCATAATCAAAAAATACAATCATGTATACTCATGCTTGATATGCTTCTAAAACTACCAAAAATAATCCAAACTAACTTAGTTACAAAAGAAATATAAATTCTTGGAATCAGCCAAAGTTTTGCAAGGTTCAATGCAAATATGCTATTTCTTCACCTGAAGAGTGGAAAATAGTGGGGTGAGCTAGGAAGCTCAGTGACTAATACGTTTATAGCCATCGGTGATGAGCCACAAACAATTAAGCACATATATATACGTATATAGCACCTTAATCATAATTCCAGCTCACAGAACACAGAATAAAAATGCTATCACATAAATCATATCATGTATTCTTCAATCATTAAAACAAAGCATTCAATCATATATCATGCTCAGTAAATCATAATAAAGTACACAACAATATGGCTCGAGAGAATCCTATGGAGCAGAATGGCGAAACCGAAGATTACACCATGAATGAAATGAGTCTATTTTTCAAAGCTCATATGCCACAAGCGGGCAGCCGGGAGAAGGCTTTACGTCAATGTGCACGTGATGAACAGAGTGGTATCTCTCTTACCCACACAAGCATATTTTCGATGCTTACATATTTCATACCATAATCATATTTTTATGCTTCTTAAATTTTCTAATTTTCATTAACATTAAAGTAGAAAAATTCTTACAAAACATACATGATTTCAATCACAGATTATTTTTTCCACATTCACAATGAATAAAAGCAAGCATTTAAATACACATACAAGCAAATAATTCAACTCATCATCACAAAAACTATAAACATATTACCCACCTCTTTAATTATAAATCCAAGCTCAAACTTGTCTTTCCTTTTGTTCATGATTTCGACCTTTCTTGGTTCCCTTCAAACAAATATATTTTTCATTCAACAACATATAAGAATAGAAAAATCCTTAAAGCTATATTATAAGCTTAGACTTAATCTACTCTTGATTTATCTAACTAAAAGAACTAAAATCAAGTTAAAAATTCATGAAAATCCAATAACATAAATCTCTTGTTCCTCTTCTTTCTCTCTTCACTTTCAGCACATAAAAACCTAGTTTCTCTAATTCCTTTTTCTATCAAAACCAGAAGAATAAATAAAGATTATGTAAACCTCAACTGAACCTTCTTCCACTTCTTATCTCCTTTTTCTTTCTTTTCTTCTTCTTTTCTGGTTTGTTTTTCTGCTTCTCTTCTTCTACTTCTTCCTACGTTTTTTCTTCTCTCTTTCTTTCTTATTTTTCATGACTCTCTATTTTTCCCTTACCTCTCACACACGTCTCTCCCCTTACACGACTCTCTTCCTCTTTCTCTAGTTTCTTCTAGGTTCTTCTTTTCTTTCTTTCTTACACAGACACGTCTCTTTCTTTCTTATTCTTATTTTATTTTTTTAGCACTTTACTCATGGACCCTTCATTTATTCTTCTCTTATTAATTCAAGACAATTTCTTTTTATCTTTCCAAGCTTGCCCCCTTCCATATTTAATCTATTACCTTATAACTCCTTAACTTAATTCTAACATTTCCATTTAATCCATGCAACCATATGAAATAAAAATATTCATAAATAAACACTATAAATTTCTAATTCAAGAATTCTGATTTTTACTCATGACCAAATGCCAACAAATTCTCATCCAATAATTCTAACTTCCAAGAAAAGTTTGAGGTCCAATATATAGAATATATCTAAGAGGTGCTCAGTATAGTATAAAAGAGTGAGAAATTTAGAAAAGTGTAGAAAAATGGGGTAGGCCACGATCGTGGCACCCATCCCACGATCGTGGGCAGAAGAAATTGTTTCTGTCACAATCGTGGGGAGGAATCCCACGATCGTGGGTAGGGTCTGGAATGGCCAAAAATATGAATTCTCCTTCTTTTGTGGGATGTTTTAAACAACAAATGCTAGGGTGCTTTCTTATGATGCATTTAGGCTTAAATTAAGCTTGAAATGAACCTAGTTTGATGATGAACTAAGTGATTAAATGTGTGATATGTTTAGGGTGATAATTGAGGTTACAACTTAAGCATGAATGATTGATATCAATGTGACAAATTCTGGAAAACTGGAGATGCTATAGAAATGAAAGTGATCTTATAATGGATAAAGTGATTCAAATGAGATGAATGATGTGTATTAAGTAATGATGGATGAGAAATTGGATATTATGAGATCTTATAATGCTAGAATAGAAATGATGAATGATTGAATTGTGATAATAGAATAACTAAGTTTTTTGAGCTATGAATCTAAGTGTAAGCTAGACATACACAAATGATATTGCTTTAATGATCAAGAAATGAGAATAAAGGAAACATACGCGAAATAGTCAAATTGAGCATGCATTATATATTACACATATACATATGTGTATAAATGAATGTTTATGAGATTGTGCAAATTAGTAATGTGTGTACAATGTGTGTATTGCATGAAGTTGATACATAGGATAAAACGTTAAGCGTCTAGACGTTTTTGGATCATGGAAGCAAATGCTAATTTGGAACGTACTGTGAGTCTACCTAGATGGTCTTAAATTAATTGATTGTTCTGATTTAAATTTTTGTATTGAATTATTACTTATGTGAATGTGATTGTGACAATGCCAGATATTAATAGTTCGAGGAATTTGATAAATGTGAGTGTATTAGAAGTGCTTTATTGAATGTGAATGAGCAAGAAACAAATGATACTTAACATATTTGTTGAATACTGGACTTAGGTCCGATGATATGTGAAAGTGAATGTGTAAAGTGAATATAAGTGACTGATTGATATATGAGATTTGATGCATTCCACTAGATGAATGTATGAACAGATAATGGCAGTTGTGACTGGAGTAGCCACTGAAAAAGAGCTTAAAGCTCATAATGTGATTAAGAACCAAAGGCTCACTATGTATAATGAGCTCGGTATCCGCAACGGATATGGGATAGTCTTTAGTGAGCCCGATATCCACAATAGATATGGGACAGTTAAAGGCACTACTCATAACAACATAATAATTAAAAGTGAGTCTCATAATCATTGCATATAAATTTGATATGTGTGTTTTAAATGATCGCAATGAATTGTTTCAATTGATCTGAATGAGAAATATGAATTAAGTGAATATAAAATGTATGTGATTCAACATGATGATTAGTGAAGTGATGTGTATTATGTGATTATGTGAATTGTCTGTGAACTATTTGTGTTATGTGATATGAGTGAGCCATCGAGGATGTTCAACTCATTGAGTTCGCAAAACTCACCAAAATTGCAATGTTGTCTTTCTGTTTCAGGGGATACCCAATTAGACCAATTAGAGTATAACCACTACATTCAGATAAGAGTTTGAGGTCGAGATCAGTTGGCATCTGCATATGTTTTATGTTATTTTTGTATTAAAGACTATATTTTGCAAATACTATACCATATGTATGTGAATAATTCTGCTATGTAATAACAGTTATGACTTAGAAGTGTTTTGAAATCGTAATGGGCCCAAATGATTACTAGAATTTTATGATAATGTGTTTATTATTTGTGACATTTGTGACCAAAATTGTTATGAATGAAATGGGTTAAAAATGATTATTAGTTTTTTTGAAAACTACGTGTGATGCACGAATAATTTGTAATGAGTGTGATTGACTAACTGTCCTAACTTGTCACTCCCGTGAAATATGTTTTCGAATACCGTCGGTATGTTTAAGAATATGCCCTATGAGAGTGGGGTGCTACAAGTTGGTATCAGAGCCTAGGCTTGGAATCTTACATGGGCATTTTTTCAAATTATTTGTCAAGGTACATGCATTTTATACATGCCATAGTATGCAGTGACAACTGATCCCCAATTGAGTCGCATTTATATGAGTCACATGCATGAATATTCGTTAAGAGTTTCAGGTGTTAGAAGCAATGAGAAGAATGATGATCGATCAGAGTGTAAGAAAAGGAAAGTTTGTGAATATCTAGAAATAGGAAATACTACCCAATTCGATATGATAGACAAAGATTCGGTACATTTGCATTGGTGGATGTATCATCGAATATGATATCAATATTGTATTATGGTGGTATATCCTTGAATGTGATATAGATTTCAATACATTGTCGTGGATTGATTGAGGAAAGTAGAGATATAAGTATAAATGATAAGATTTAAAGTGTACAAGTAGAGTTGAAAGAAAAAAAAATTTATTATGACCTTGAAAAGATAAACTTGTAACTAAAATGGTTGTTTGATTAATGTGATAAGAGTTTATGATTTAACATAAGAATATGTCAGTGGAATTGAGATCAGAACTTCATGATGGTTATGCTTCTATAATTATAAATTAATTGAGAACGTATGGATGTAATATGAAATAAATGATAATTTGGAAGATGAGATAAATGATAGCGATATATGTAAAAGTTCTTAAGGTTAAGTTGATTTGTTAGTATAAGTGCAAGTATGATAATGTGATTACCCTGACAAGTAAAAGAAGTGATCTATGACCTATTGAATATTCTTTAGTCATAGTTCCCATAGTTAAACTTCTAAGATGACTCAGAGTAGTGTATGAAAACATTTATAGAGATCAATTGAGAATAGATTAAGAATGTGAATGATGTTACTATGTGTGATGAGTTCGAGGAAATAGAAGTAGGGTATGATTGTGGCATAGTCCCCACGATCATGGCCGCGATTATTTGGTTCTGTCACGATCGTGGCAGAGTCCCCACTATCATGGCTAGTTCCACGAGCTTCTGTCATGATCGTGGCAAGGTCCACCACGATCGTGGGCAAGCCCAAAGGGAGAAATGTTGTTTAAAATCAATTGAGATTAATTGGTAACTTTTCAAAAATACATCTCTAGATAAGATATAATGATTCTGATCATACATATCAAAGTATAAGAGTAAATGAATATGCCTATTGCTTCACTAAGCTTTATTATGAAGAATATTCTGATCATGTAAGATATGATACAAATTGATCTTATTGAGATATTATGAATAGTTGAAATCGATCTTATTGAGGTAATATAGCTGAAAAGCAATGATGAAAATAGTTGATTGATAAGGAATACGTGAATAGTATAGATGATGTTAGCAAAAAATCTTCTTTCGAAGAAGACTTTCACCGAATTAGGTCAAGTAGACCAAATGGTTTACTTTTAAGAATAAATGAATATTAAATGAATTAGAAGTGAATATTAGAGTCCCATTTCTAATTGAGACTTAGGCATAAAAAGCTAAATTTGTTATAGAGAGTACATATATCTTGTTGATGTAAATCAGCCCAACTATAGTATTAGGTTCATGAATTGGAGAAGATATTGTTGCTATTGCTAAAGGAACTTAGATTCACAATGTACTCGATATTTATATATTCAAAGGATACCAGTTAGATTTGACGTTTGCGTTCAGAAAATCGAGAATTGTAAATGAATTGAAATGTGTGGAGAAACTATTAAGAATGATTAGACATTACTATAAGTCGATAAGAAATCGGAGGAAATCGAATGAATGGAGAAATTCATTCAAGAAAAGAAGTGAATTGGGAGATTGAGAAAAATTTGAGATAACATTACCTTATTTAAAGAATTAGTTACTTAAGAATTTCGACAACTTCTTATGGGCACTTTGAGTTAATTATGATGCCTTTTTGGGTTGGCAAATTCCCTCTAACATTCATGGCAATAATGAACAAAGTGTTTCAACCTTGCTTGGATCAATTAGTGATTGTATTCCTAAGATGATATTTTGAGTACATTCGAAAAGTTGAGAACATTTTGAACACTTGAGGCCAATCTTTCATATCATGAGGGAGAAACAACTATATGTGAAGTTCAGTAAGAGTGAATCTTAGCTTGATCAAGTAGTATTTTGGGTCATATAGTATATGTACAGGGCATGTAGGTGGACCTAAAGAAAATTGAGGTAATGATAAAGTGGGAAACTCTGAGGAATATATTTATGAGATTCGAAGTTTTCTAGAATTAGCTAGATATTGAATACTACCAGAGGTTGTCGAGGGGTTTTTACTGATTTTAGCCCTGTGATAAGACTTCTGAGGAAAAATGTATCATTCAGATGGACTAATGAATGTAAAAAGAATTTTGAGGAATTAAAACACCGAATAATTATAACACCGGTGTTAGCTATTCCATCTAGATTTGGAGATTATATAGTACATAATGATGTTTCACACCAGAGATTAGGATGTAATTTGATGCAATATAATAAAGTGATTTTTTATGCATCGAGACAATTAAAGTCTCATGAATTGAATTATTCGGTACATAATTTAGAACTTGTTGCAGTAGTAATTGCTTTGAAAATTTTAGAGATATAATATGTAGGGCATTTCAGATATATACAGATGATTAAAGTTTAAGGAAATTATTAAGTTTGAAAAAGTTGAATATGAGGCAGAGATAATGGATAGAATTACTTAAAGATTTTAATTGTACAATTGAGTATTATCCTGGTAAAGCTAGTGTTATAGCTGATGCTTTAAGCAAAAAATCCAATAACAGCGCAGCACAAATTTAGATATTGAGGTTACCAAATTTAGTGCAATAAAGAGCATAGAATGTTGAGTTGAATTTAGGGCTAACTGAATTATTGTTAGTTATATTGAATTTAAGATCATCTTACATGAAATGATTAGAAAAGCCCAAAGTGAAGATTCAGAATTTTTGATATCTTATTGAGAAATTGAAATGAATTCAAATTTTGAGTTTGAATTGGAGAAAATGATTTTTTGTGATTATAGTAAAAAGTATATGTACCCGATATAGATAAATGAGAAAAGAGATTTTGGATGAAGCATACATAACAACCAATGCTATACATCCTAGTAGTAATATGTTGAAGCAGTAGTTAGCAGCCAAAGATGAAGAAGCAAGTGGCTGGACGTGTGGCTAAATGTTTGATTTGCCAATAGTCTTAATTGTTGGAGATATGCTTAGAGCTTATACTTTGGAGTTCCTAGGAACATGGGATCAATATACAGCTCTGATTGAATTTAATTATAACAATCATTATTACAGTGGTATCGATAAGACACCTTATGAGGCGTTATATGACAGAAAGAGTTGTCCACCTTTATATTGGGGTGAAGAGGGCTTAAGGATTATTAAAGGCCCAGAATTGATTCAAGATACTATTGATAAGTGAAATTGATCTGTAGCAAAAATTAAGTGATTCAAGAAAGACAAACAAGTTAGGTGGATCAACACTGAAAATATGAAATATAGAGATTTAGATAAAGTGTCTCTGAAAGTACCAACTTGACAAGGTGTGCTAAAGTTCGTTAAAAAGGGTAAACTAAGGTCAAAATATATTGGTCTGTATGAAATTATTGAGAGAATAGGACCATTGACTTATGAGTTAGTATTACCAACAAAGATGTCTCAGATTCACAATGTGATATATGTGAGTATGCTTAGGACATATCAGTATGATCAGATATATGTGTTATCGACATAGGAAATGAAATTGTGAGTAATTTGAGTTATATTAAGGAACTAGTTAAAATGGAGGGATAATTGAACAAGCGACTGAAAAATTGAATGATTCCGTCGGTTATAGTTATTTGGATTAAATCATTCAAGTGAGAAAGTTACGTAGGAAACGGAGGAGTTTATGATGAAACAAAACCCCCATCAAATTGATTATTCAGATAAGAATTTCAAGGATAAAATTTATTAAGGGGGAGAATTGTAACATCTCATTTTCCCTTGCTAAGGGTTAGAACCCTAGATTTTTGTAAATGAGAAATAGCAATGAGAGATTAGAAAAATGCATTTCATACACATGCATAATATTAGCCTACACACACGTGAATTTGATTGTTTTGTACACACTACAATGACTGTTTATGCACTCATTTGACAATTTCTGGGTATAAACAAATTTTAATGTGATTATGATGTGAATTATGATTACTATGTCTTAAATTCTAGTTGATAAATGATAATTGGTGATATAGGAATTTATTTGTTAAATTAAGAGATTTCTAAAATTTTGGTTCTTTTTAGACTAGGAAAAATGCCAAGTGACATGACAAATTGATAAATAGTAGTTGAAATAAGTGCCAAATGACAGTAAAAATTATTGATAAGTGACATTAGGATTTAATGACAAGTGTCATAGAAATTTGAGAGAACATTGGATTAGAAATTTGAGACAAATGGACTGGTTATTATAGAGGACCCATTGGAAACCATAAGGTGGTGACATATGGCAAGTGACAAATGTCACTTGCCTTGCCACACACCTTACTCTTGATGTTGTCTCCTTTGAAAGACATCTTTTGTCTTTCATTTGGTTAAAACATGTTTTCTTCTTCTTCTCTCTTTATTTGTTCTTCATCTTCTTCATTTCTTCTTCTCCATTTATGACACCTTCAACTCTCACCATTGTGGACTTTGTTCTCATCCATCACATGCTACTTCCATTTTCATTAACTTCATCATCTTGTTACTATAAGACCTAACCTACTCCACCCTCCATGATGATGATCATGTGACATATGAAGAAGCTTTGGGTAAATCAAGTAAGTACGTATTCGATCTTTATGGGATGCTTAAATATAAACATCTGTTTTGATATTTTGAGATTTAAATGATAATGATAGAGAATTTGAAATATGATGATATGTTGATCAGAAAATAAGTAGGTTTATATCATATCTTTGAGTATATGATGAGAGATAACTTGTAATAGTTAGAAGTTGATAGATCACAAAATGGTGATGAACATATGTTGAAACATGAGTGAAGAAATGAGCATATAGATATCTTGTTTTTGCATTTATAATCAATAATAATTCGTAAGTTAATATAGAGATGTTTTTGAGATTTAATGATCATAAAAATGGTGGTTGAAGAGTGTTGATATGTTGATGAAGACATGAATAATTAGTGATGTTCTGTTTTCTTATAATGACAAATAACAGATTATGCATTGTTTTATGGATGATTAATAATGAAATTGTGTTTGAATGAGAGTTAATAGTTGATAAAAGAAAAGATGTGTATATGACCTAATTTGTGTATGGATAGAGTGTAGAAAATTGATGGATGAATATATATATATATATATATATATATATTTTTTAAGAATATGAAAATCATAAGTTATAAGTTGTTATGTGAGGAAATAGAATGAGTTTGAAGTTAAATAAAAGACTAGTATAGTGTCTTGAAATGAGAAGAACTTGGATGTTAGTTTAGAGATAAAATGAAGATGTGAATGATGATGATAAAATGTGCTGAAACATTTATGAATGTATGGATACTTAGATGTCTTGTTTTTGAATATAAGATGAACAATGATTTATGATGTGTTTGATCGATGTTTTTGAATTATAATGGAGATGAGAATGAAGAGGAAATGAAGTAGAAAAGATAGACTATATATAAGAGGTGTTGAGTATAGTATGAGAGAGTGAGAAATCTGGAAAAGTGCAAAAAAATAGGATAGGCCAAGATCGTGGCACCCATCCCATGATTATGGGCAGAAGAAATTGTTTCTCTCACGATCGAGGGGAGGAATCCCACTATCGTGGGCAAGGTCTAGAATGGCCGAAAACGTGAATTCTCCTTCTTTTGTGGGATGTTTGAAACAACAAATGCTAGGGGGCTTTCCTATGATGCATTTAGGCTTAAATTAAGCTTGAATGAACCTAGTTTGATGATAGACTAAGTGAATAAATGTGTGATATGTTTAGGGTGATAATTAAGGTTACAACTTAAGCATGAATGATTGATATCAATGAGACAAATTCTGGAAAATTAGAGATGCTATAGAAATGAAATTGATCTTATAATGGATAATGTGATTCAAATAAGATGAATGATGTGTACTAAGTAAAGATGGATGAGAAATTGGATATTATGTGATCTTATAATGCTAGAAAAGAAATGATGAATGATTGAATTGTGATAATAGAATAACTAAGTTTTTTAAGCTATGAATCTAAATGCAAGCTAGACATACAAAAATGATATTGCTTTAATGATCAAGAAATGAGAATAAAGGAAACATACCCAGAATAGTTAAATTGAGCATGCACTATACTATACACATATACATATGTGTATAAACGAATGTTTGTGAGATGTACAAATTAGTAATGTGTGTACAATGTGTGTATTGTATGAAGTTGGTACATAGGATAGAACATCAAGCATGCAAACATTTCCGGATCATAAAAACAAATGCTAATTTGGAGCATAATGTGAGTCGACCTAGATGGTCTTAAATTAATTGATTGTTCTGTTTTAAATTTTTATATTGAATTTATTACTGATGTGAATGTGATTGTGACAATGTCAGACATTAATAGTCTGAGGAGTTTGACAAATGTGACTATATTAGAAGTGCTTCATTAAATGTGAATGAGCAAGAAATAAGTGACACTCAACATATTTGTTGAATACCGAACTTAGGTCCAATGACATGTGAAAGTGAATGTGTAAAGTGAATATAAGTGACTGATTGATATATGAGATTTGATGCATTCCACTAGATGAATGCATGTATAGATAATGATAGTTGTGACTGAAGTAGCGACCAAAAAAGAGCTTAAAGCTCAGAATGTGATTAAGAGCCAAAGGCTCACTATGTATAATGAGCCCAGTATCTCCAACAGATACGTGACAGTTATTAATGAGCCTGATATCCACAATGGATACGGGACGGTTAAAGGAACTCAGTCACAATAACATAACAATTGAAAGTGAGTCTTATGAGCATTGCATATATATTAGATATGTGTGTTTTAAATGATCGTAGTGAATTGTTTTAATTAATCTGAATGAGAAATATGAATTAAGTGAATATAAAATGTATTTGATTCAACATGATGATTAATGAAGTGATGTGTATTATGTGATTATGTGAATTGTCTGTGAACTATATGTGTTATGTGATATGAGTGAGCCATCGAGGATGGTCTGCTTACTGAGTTTGCAAAACTCACCAAAATTGCAACGCTGTTTTTCTGATTAAGGGGAGATCCAGTTAGACCAATTGGAGTATAACCACTGTATTCGGATAAGAGTCTGAGGTCAGGATTAGTTAGCATCTGCATATGTTTTATGTTATTTTTGTATTAAAGACTGTATTTCGCAAATACTATACCATGTATGTGAATAATTCTACTATGTAATAATAGTTATGACTTGGAAGCGTTTTGTAATCGTAATGGGCCCAAATGATTATTGGAAGTTTATGATGATGTGTTTATTGTTTGTGACATTTGTGACTGAAATTGTTATGAATGAAATGGGCCGAAATGATTATTAATTTTCTAAAAAATGCGTGTGATGCACGAATAATTTGCAATGAGTGTGATTGACTGCCTATCCTAACATGCCACCCTCGTCGGGTATGTTCTTGAATACCGTCAGTATATTCGAGAATATGCCTTATGAGAGTGAGGTGCTACAGATGCTAGAGATGAAATATGTAAAAATTATATTTAGAAGATTTATGAGATTTTTTTACATCATTTTTTAAAAAATTGCTCATAAAATTTTGAAGTGCTTCAACAGTACATTTTTAGGCAAAGCATGATCATGAACCAAAAGTTTGGAAAGTGAGTAAAAAATTCAATTATTTGATGAACTGAGGAAAATGGAAGTTCTATGATAATTGCAAAAGCTTTATGTTTAAATTCTTACATATATGGTAGATTTGGACGTATAATTGCCCTCATTATATATTATAATTGCTAATAGTCATCTTGTTAGAAGTTAAATGTGAGTTATTGTACTAGAACTACCCAAAACTATATTTAAATATAGTGTGACCATATATATATGCATACTTAATGATGGAAGAGGGGTTAATTGGTTGTTCTCTCTCATCCTTCAAGTGTTGTAATATGATTTTATATTTTTAATATATTGATCCTTTGTCCTAATCCCTTTATTTCCAATTTTTTTAAAATGGTAAACATAGTATGATATTGTTGTACAATTTAAAAGAAAATATTACGTGATAAAACTGTGTTAGCTTGGACTGTAGCTCACGAGTTATACATTTAGATTTTTTCTAATTTAATTGTCAAAATAAGTGGGGGAAGAGATATTTTAATAAAAGAAGATTAGTGGATACAACTTCTTAATTAAGATTACATCACATATATTAATGAAGCTAAAGAAAAATGAGAGCACACCTTATCAGTTGTTTAATAGAAATCAGAAAAGGAATATCCCTTGTAACATCCCCTCACCAATTGGAAAGGGTATTTTGGTCATTTTGGATCGGGTTAGAGTTATTGAAAGTGTTTTGACATATTCATGCATTCATATATGCACATGAATAATAAATAGTGAATTTTTGCACATGAAATGAATGTACATGCATGCATGACATTTTCCCGGTTTTTAATTGTGAATAA
>JANQAP020000135.1:4122591-4135317 GCA_026874005.2 Erythroxylum coriaceum
CATTTATATAAAAATAGGACATTTATGAATATTAAGGTCTTCATCATTGTATCATCACTCTTTATTACCATTTAGCCTATCAATCCTCCCTTAGAACAACTCATGAATGCCATTTATACATTAAAACAGAACATACACCTATTTATTTCAACATCAATGTGACACATATCTCAACTCCTCTATCATGATCATTAAACACTAAACTATCATCATATATGCTTCATTTAACAAAGCCATGAAGGTTAATAATAATAATACACTTACTTGTTTTGGCTCCAAAGTTGAATATCACATAACCCTAACTCCCAAACATCCCACAATCATCTTCATTTATGAAGGAGAGATTAGGTTTTTCTCGTGAAAAAATGAAGAGATAACAAGGATCTTGAGGAAAGAAATGAAGGAGTTGACGTAAAATCAAGAATCGTGAGGGTTAGCGAGTGTTGTGGGTTAAGAGAAGAGAAAAAGAAGAAGATGAGAAGAGCTATTAACAAGAGATGAAGTAAATAATAAAGCGAAAGACCAATTAAAGAGAAAATAGTCCTTTACTTGGGAGAGTTTCGTGGGTTATGGCATGTGGTGTGGTAAGTGGCACATTTCACTTGCCACATGTCACTTTCTTATGGTCTCTCCTTGGTCTTTTATTTAACTAGTCAATTTGTCTCCAATTTTTAATCCATATTTCTCCCAATTTTTAATGAAACTCGTCATTAAATATTAATGTCTTTTATCAATTATTTTTATTTCCATTTGACACTTAATTCTACTACCATTTATCAATTGTCTTGCCACTTGGCATTTTTCCTAGTTTATAAATACCCAAAATCTCATAAAATTCTCAAATTTCACCAAAAATTCTAAATCAATAATTTAATTCACTAGATCAATTTTTAAGACATATATTCACTATTCACATCATAATCACTTTAATAAAAATCATTTATATCCTGAAAATGTCAAATGAGTGCATGAACCGTCATTATAATATGTGCAATTTTCAACAATCATGTGTATGTGCATGCTAATATTATACACGAATATGAAATGCAATTTTTTTCTCTCATTGCTATTTCTCATTTACATAAATCTAGGGTTCTAACCCTTAGTATAGAAGCGGGATGTTACAAGCTAGCCTGTAATGTCCCAATTAAGTTCTTTGAAAGAAATGAGTTGTGAATCCACTAGGGCTATGTGCCTTAGATGGATTAAGATTAAGCAGAATTTCCTTGACTTTTTGCATAGAAACTAGACCAACTAAATGCTCTCTCATTTGGTGACTAATTTTTTCTTGTACTAACCAGGATATATTCTAAACTTCATTGCTCTCCATACTTGTATCTCCCAATAAAACCTTAAAATAATTCAATGCTATGCTTTCAATGTTTTCATAATATATGTAACTTGACCCTCCTTCATGATAAAACATATTGATTTTGTTAATGTTTCTTCTAGCTAGGATAGGTTGGAAGTAGATTTTAAATTGGTATCCCCTTCTTTTAACTAACCCAATCTAACCTTTTGCTTTAAAATGGAATTGTTGAGACTTAGTGCTGAGTTAAACTCTTTTAGACAAGCAACTTTTTGTTCCTTTAATCTTTTATCCAAGGGGTGATCATAGCAATCCAACTAAGAATTTCTTAATTTTTCCTTAGCTAATTTCAAAGAAAATTGAGAGTTAACAATTGTTTCCTTACAAAATAGTTTCAAATCAATCCTTACCTACTAAAACTTCCTCATCAGCTAGTAAGATTTGCAACCTCTTATTTCCATCTGCCAGCTTCTTCCAACTAGTTGCTCAAATCCTATTTTTCTGTCAAACCATTAAAGAATTTGAATGGAGCTCTATTGGATATGCTGAAATTCAGTCCTTGTATCTCCATCCAGGAATGATCTAGGCATAAGGTTTTTTTCAAAATGTGTGAATGAGTTGGTGAAGTTGAATAACCGTTATTGGTTTGCCATTACTAGATCTAACTTCTTTCTTATAAAATAATCACGTAGTGTTCGCTACTCTATATGTAGAAGCAACTCACTTATCTTAGATCCACCAGGTTGGTTACCTTGATGAATTCTTCCATCTCTTTATCTAACCTATTTATTCTAATTTTGCTACCTTCAGCTTTATTTAAAGGTAGTATACAATTGTAGTCCCTTGCAATGGCCCAAGGATCTATAATAGAGGCTTGAAGAATCTTGATTTCCTCCCATAACTTCACTCTCTCAAAGGCATGGTTAGCTGCATAAATCACTGAAAGTTCCAATCTGTCTTTGGAAACAAAGAATCCACACTTAACATGATTCAATTGATCAATTATAAGAGAACTCTATATAGAAAGCTTGTTTAAGTTTTAGGTAATTAAAAATTAAAATGATACCTGTGATGGGAAATAATCTCCCACTCAACACCTAAAAAGTTCGAGCAACTTTGTAGATTTTGTAGCCTTATTTTAGTTTCTATTAAGCCTAACAAAACATGCTTTTTCTCAGCTACTAAGTCTTTAACGACTTGCCTTTTAAGAGGATCATTCAATCCTTAATATAAGAAAACTCATTATAGATGTTCAAGTTAGAGCATTAGCTCTTAACCTACCCTTACCTTTAGGCCTGTTAGATTTTCTCCTTGAGCTTGTAACAAGTTCAAACTCCTCTATGATTTTCTCCTTGGTTCTATGTTCCTCCCCTTCAACATTATTGAATCCATTATCAACATTACTTGTAATTATCTCACAGATTTCTCCCTCACTTGTACTGGGATCAAGTTTTTATGATTTTGTGTTTTCAAGCTCCTTGGTCCCAATAACTTCCTGCTCAATCTCCCCAAATGTACATTCTCCCTCTACATCTCTAGTATTTGTTAGAGCTTCCATTTGTCCCATAAGCTCCTGAAAAGTGTCTGTTGTAAACATCCTATAGTAGTTCTCCACTTTTTGTTGGTGTTTTTTGGCTTCCAAGGGTAGGTTAATTAGATTTCCACTCTAGTCAGCTTACCAGCCTCACTCAGCCTCACCACCGGAATGGCTTCAAGTAATTCCTTATCCCTCTAGATTTCTACACAAATCTTTGCATAGCATCCTTTCCATACTAGCTTTATGAGAGTCCATAGTTAGTGGCTTTCCAATTGAACTTGCCAGATAACTAGGTCCCTCAATTGTCCAATTCCAATGGTATGTTATGAAAATTGATCCAAATTGGAATTGTGTAAATGTTGCTTTTATCCAACTCCATATCTAGTCTCCATTTTTGCAAGAACATGGGCTGTCCTGCAATGTGCCAAGCACGTAATTCCAAGATTTCATTGAGACTGCGATCAAGAGCAAACTTGAAGATAAAGGTGTCTTCTTCAGTTAACGTTGTTCCAAAAACATCAGGCGAGGGGCAGAGTCCACCATTTTTGGCCTTGGTTTGCCAGTAACTTACCAAAAGTAGAAAGAAGTTAAGGGCAAAAGAGTAAATCTCCTAGAGAGAAGTTAGAGAAAAACACCAATCCCGTAAAAGGAAGTCCAATGGACGAGAAATCTGATGTTGAGAATTTACAAAATCTAGTAAAAATAAAAACCCATCTAAGGACGAGGGTCTCTTACTTACTACAGGTATATTATCTAAATATCTTTAGACCCTTAGAAAACTAATTAAATAAAGCTAAATAAAGGACAATATATATATGTATATATACAATTCCCCACAAGACCGGAGGAGAGGACTGGTAGAGACAGCCAGAAGGGTAGCTGAGTGCTAAAACAGGTACATTGGAGAAAAAAAGAGTAAATGGTTAGACAGAACCAACAACTGCATTCTGAAAACTAGAAATCCCCAAAACTCAAAATCCCATTTCTTAATTTCTGCATCTTTTTCATTGCTCCATCTTCTGTTGATCATTTTTGTTCGTTTCTTATGTAACCAAGAGAAAACGGATTATACAGAAAGGCCTAGCGGGGGAAAAGTTGCACAAAGAATTGCATGCAACCATAAAAGGGAAGTCCTCAATACCAGCTAGGATTTATAAATTTGTTTTGGTAGCTGGAGATTGAAGAGAGAGGAAAGGTATCTGATCATTGGTGTCTCACTCTTGGGTCTATTAACTTGGAGGAGACGGATATACAGAATGGTTTGGTGCATGCAGAAGGAGATGCTTGAAGATTGTTCAATAATAGGAGGTTTGATAGCGGTGCAATTCGTGTATGCCGGCAACTCTGTGCTGTTGAGTTATCTGATGTCTCTTGGTCTTGCTCCACTAACCATTGTGATCTTCTCTACTTTTGCGACCTTCCTGGTGATCTCTCCTCTTGCCGTTTATTTTGAGAGGTATCTGTCTCTGCCTGTCTCATGAGGACTAATTAATTATTGTGGTGCCGATGGTTTATGTTGATTTTACTTTCAGGAGCAAATGGCCCAAGAAACTCGGTTTGAAGTTGATGATTCAGCTTGCTTTGATCTCTTTTGGAGGGTAAGATTTATTACCTCGACAGGTTACTTGAAGATTTTACATGACGAATTGTTCAATTGGGATAAATATAAGTTGGAAATTAAGGATTGCTAACACATGAAAAGTGGGTGTTTTAACTCCTATATTGAGAAGGAGAGGAGAATAAATCTTTATAAGCATATGAAAAATGCTCTTCGTTATCCTGTAATAACAGTTCCTTCTTCCCTCATTATCGATATTTCAATAGAAGACAACTCAAGGGTTATTCCAAAATCTACTGTAAGTCTGCAACATATAAAAGAGAAGGAAGAGTGTAGCTACTGTTAGATGCTACTAGCCACTTACTCGTTAAATACAAGGTGGCTATCCATAATTCTTTGATAGTAAGTTGTCAGTTCTTGTCTCCCACTTATGTGCCCTTTTCGCTCTTCTCGGGATTATGCACTTTATCGTCACAAGTGGTAGCTAGTGATAATAAAACATAATGTATGAGTAAGAGGGTAGTCGAAGTCGCAGGCATACTTGTATTCCATGGATGGAAACGGAACATACAATTTTTAAAGATCTAGGAATAACTTATATCGTGTTTAGGCACCTAACCTATGCACAAATTGTATAGAAAGAAAATAGTTCTGTTCCTGGCTGATGAAACTGTAATGTTATATTTTTGTTTTGTTTTCAGGGTTACTTTATTTCAATCGTTGTTCCTGAAGGGTATTAATCTAACTTCTCCTGCATTAGCAACAGCAATGCCTAACCTTGCTCCCGGGCTAATCTTTGTTATTGCTTGGGCATTGAGGTAACTCATCATACTTGTGATTATGTTTTTTTTTTCAATATAATTTGACCTGACCTCATACAAAAGAGAAAACAATTGGTCCACCTCAATTTATTAGGATTGTTATTTCCCTGAATTGCTTGCTATCGTGCTACTGTAGGTTGGAGAAAGTTGAGCTGAGTTGCGTATACAGCAAAGTCAAACTTGTAGGCACATTGTTGTGCGTTGTGGGTGCCCTGACAATGAGTCTAATGCACAGCACCACATCAGGACGCTTGACATCACCAATATCAGAAATGATGTTTGATAAAGATAAGATCATTGGTTGTTTATATCTCATGGCCGCTGTTATTGTTCTATCAAGCAATGTTGTCTTGCAGGTAGAATTTGGAATACATTATGTTTGCTCGTTCAATCCATCACTTAACCCCATCTATATCATTATCACAGGCAACCACGCTTAGAGATTTTCCTGCACCAATGTCTTTGTGTGCCATAACATCCTTCATCGGCGTCATTATGACTGCAATTATACAGTTGATTCAAGATCGCACCTTTGATTTTGGTTGGTCTGTAGTTCGTCTAGGAGACCTCATTGGCTATTCAATCCTGGTAAAGTTACTTCTCCAACTGAATTTTGTAGTTTGTAAAAGGTGCAAGACTCATTCCGTTATTGCAGACAAGTCTTTTTGTGAGGTGGTGTTTATAGGTATGTAGCATTCCTTTTCAAGATTCATAATACTTTTAGATGGACAGGGTGGTACAGTAGGTGGAGCATGTGTGAGCTTTAATGGGTGGGCAATGAAGAAGAGGGGTCCAGTTCTTGTATCCATGTTTAGCCCCATTGGAACGGTGATCACAGTTATCCTCTCCGTTGTATCCTTAGGTGATACCGTTAAAATTGGAAGGTATAAAGTTACTTACTGTTGCCAAATTGGGTTTAGATAACGTGGATCTTATTTGTTGAATTGTGTTGCAGCCTAGCTGGAATGTTCATCATGTTTGCCGGTCTGTACTTTGTTCTATGGGCTAAAGGGAAAGAAGGTTACCTGTATGAAGATACCATGGAAAGTGACTTCGATTCAAAGAAGCCTCTGTTAAGCTGATAATTAGGCGACTAGAAGGTAAGTGAACTGGATGGTAGATGAATTAACTGGTTCTGTGGCAAGCAAGCCTCAGTTAGATGTATGTAATGGAGTGAGAAGTCAAAAGTGTTCAGGTGTAATTTAGAATGTAAATTGTCATTTTCTTGGAATAAACCAAGACCAACAATGCTGTGCTTGACTTATGAATCTTACCTAGAAGGTAGAAATAGCTTGCCAAAATATATCGGTAGAAGCTTATATGGGCAGGTTTTTTTGGGTCGGAGCCACTATTTTATTTTTGTTAATGAAAAGACAAAAATGGTTTGAATAACAAATATTGTTGTTAGGTAAGCGATAGGGAATGTGACCGACAGTTTAAACTACTGGAAAACATATATTGTTAATTTTAAAATTTTGAAACTTTCTTTTGTTCTTACAAGAGTATGACGTGTAATTGAAAGTCAATTACTTGTAAACATCATCCGTGTGCGAGAGGAAGGCACATAATGTTCATCAAGAGTAGCTAAACTATGACTATGAAATGGAATTCTAGTTCTCTCGTTCGCCAATCACCTTACTTTTTACAATGGCCAAAGTATGCATATTCGCCTATCTAGACACTCCAATAAACTAAAACTTCCAATTTAGACAGAGGATAAAAAACAAAAGGAAAAGTATTAGTTTATCACGTGGGACGTTGAAATCATGTTTCCGATACTTAATTAGTGCCGTGTTAAGGAAAAACAAAAAGCAAGATTCCATTCAGAATTTAACACCGAGATAGATCTAAGAAAGTAAACGATAAAATTTATTGGCAACATATATGTAATTCAAACTTACTTTCAAAAGGCTCTTTCAATTTATTAATTTCTGGAGCACACTTTTTAACACTATGTAACTGTATTGAATTTTAATTTTGATCAATATTAATGACCGGCATTAAGAGAGATTTTTTTTAAAGAACGGAAATAATTGCATTAAACCTCAAAGGCCATCAAAGATTTACAAAAAGGTCCGAAACATATACAAGTTAACATTATACAAGTGTTAACTAAGCACAACTAAAACCAAAGTAGTATAAGAGATTAAGCTAGTTAATTCCTCATCTTTTAGTACTCTACATGTTGAAGTGTCATTTATCCTTACAGATGCATAAGTGGAGTCTTATCTTTATCAATAGGTCCTTTATAAACTGCTCTCCATTCAAAGATTTGTTTCTGAAAATTCTTTTGCTTCTCTTCTTCCACGAGCTGATAACCATATAAGGGATGGAAATGTTGTAAATCTATTTGTCACCATCTGTTTTATGTTTGATTGTACAACTCCAATCAATAATTCCCTTCCATTTAGTAGGCAGGCTATCCAGGCTACATAATTGTAAAATTTTGCTCTAAGCCAAGTTAGAGGAGCACTAAACAAGAGATGATCCAAAAATTCCATATTTGACCTACATAGGGAGCACCAATTTGGGATGAAGAAAATTTTGGATAATTTATCTAGGATTGGGAGTTTGCCTTTTACTACTAACCAAAAAAGGAAGCTCAGGGGCATAGCATGCTCTATCCAAATAAGGTGGAACCATTCAACCCTTGGGTTTGTTGGACTAGGGAGCTTTACGCATAAGGCATTAGTGAATTTACTTAATGAATTGCCATTCCATATAATTTCATCTTCTTTACAAGGTATTAAGGTGAAGTTGGAAAGAAAGACATTATTTAAAGTTGATAGAGTTCTTATAATAATATATTGCTTTGATAGAACTTAGGATATAGTGACATTACGATGGAATTTTTACTTAAGGGGAGTTAATTCATTCAAGCAATCTAACAAACCAAAATGAGACGAGTTATCAGTCAAAGAAAAATCTTTTTTTCACCATCACCAATTTTGTAGGAGAACCATTATGTCCCTTACCTTGGCTAAGTATTTCATAAAAGAAGAGGCATTTAGTAGATTTTTTATCCACCAAAAATTAGAACTTTCGATAGAGTAATTATGCATCCATTTTACCTACAGGGATAACCTATCCTTGAAGAGCCTCTAGATCTGTTTTTCTATCATAGTCATGTTTAGTATCTTGATAGGAATAAGGGCTAAGCCCCTTATTGGTTAGGTTGACAAATCTCTAACCAGTTGATTTTAGCCTTAGTAGCATTCTCTTTACAACCTGTCCATAGAAACCTCTTTAATAGTTTATCAATGGCTTTAATAACAACTATAAGGAAACTTAGTGTAAGGCCTAGTATATGTTAAGGGAGCTCAATAATAAGGCTATTAATTTTGCTCTTCTAACCATGGATGAGGATCTAGAGCTCCTTATATTGATTCTATTGTGAATTTTATTAAGTAGAAGTCTGCAATATGAGTAAGTGGGCTTGATAGATGAAAATGGGATTCCAAGATATGTTAAAGGGAGTTGTTGAGGTTTAATGGAAGAGAACCAAGTCTCATTATGTCTAGTACTGACAAAAAGAATCATCCTACTCTTCTTATTATTAAACTTTAATCTAGAGAGTTTACTAGCAAGCCTCAGAGCATTAGTGAGGACAACGATAAAATTTGCATCAATTTTTAAGAATAATAGTAGATCATTAGCAAAGTTCGAACTTACTATACCAAGATCATTGCATCTGGAATGATATTTAAACAAGTTGTTTCTTTTAGCTATCCTCTTAAGAAGCCTATTAAAGACCTCAATTCCAATAGAAAATAGATAGGGAGATAAAGGATCTCCTTGTCTAAGTTCTTTAATGTCTTTAATTATGGATAAAGGTTCTCCATTAATCAAGATATTGAATGAAACAATGTTAATGCACCACCTATTCAATAAAGATGTCAGGACATCCATAACCTTTAAAGGTCTCAAGGATAAAGGATCAATTTAGTGAGTCAAAAGTTTTTTAAAAATTAACTTTAAGAGTGTTGCTACTTATTTTCCTTATATAATGCTTAAATAATTCTTAGACAAGAGTTATGTTATCTCTAGTTTGTCTATCAAGAATATATACTCCCTGTGAACTGTTAATGTGAGCTTGCAAAACTTGTTTAAGTCTCTTAGCTAAAAGTTTTAAGATGACTGTGTAGATTGAGTTACAATAAGCAATGGGGCAAAATCTTTCAAAGTATTATAATCTTTCCCTTTTGGAATCAAGCTGTTCAAATTCTTATTCAGTTCCCTTAACATCTTCCTTTCGCTAAATAATTCCCTAATAAAATCCATAATTAAATTTCCAATAAGTTTTATGTTTTTCTTACAAGAAATTAACATTTATACCATCGGGGCCTGGTGCCTTGAAAGGGTTTGAGAGATCTGAAAGCTTTTCCAATACCTGTAGAGGTGAAAGGATTTCAAATAGCTCAGTTTCTTGAGGGCAAAATTGATCCTAAATAATCTCTTTATTTATGGAAATAAATCATCACTTCCTTACTGATTTCTTCTTGAGTTGTTATAAGCACATAACCTTTTTTAATGGCAATAATTATGTTTGAAACTCCTAAGTGAAAATAAAAAGTGGTCTTGTCCCCCCTCTTTCATCTAGATAAATTCGGATTCATTAAGGGAAATTTAAAAGTAAGGGCTAGAGAGTAACTATATAGAGTTAGTTTTCCAAATTTTACAAATAAGGACAAGAGGGGTTGTTTTAAAGCTCCAACTATTTCTTACATAGATTAGCTTTAGTATTGTTAAAGAGATAATGAGTGTTTCCCACCCTCTCTTTGTTGAGAGCCTTAAGCTCCTCCTTTATCCTTTATAGTTTCCTAACATAGATGAATTGTTTAGTTTCATAAACTATAAAGTCTTTTGTAAATAGAATCATTACAACCATTTAAATGCACCCAAAATTATTGAATTTGAATGGAATTCTAGGAGGTTTTTCTTTCATAAGTAAGCTAAAATATGGTAAGAGAATAACCATAGCATAAAGCACTGGGAAAGAGAGTTTTACAGTGGATAAATACTTGGAACCACTTTAGATTAACTAGGCTCCTATCTAACATCTTCCTTAAATGCCAATTTCCTTTTTGTTTGTTGTTCCAAGTATACAAATTGCCTCTAAAAGGTAAATCAAAGACTTGAATGTTACTTATGTATAGTCTGAAATTTTCATAATAATTCTTTAAGCAACTATTGTCCTCAGCTTTATAGGGATATATCATTAAATTGAAACTACCAAAAATGAGCTAAGGGATTTTGATACGTAAATCTTCCTCTCTAAGATTATTCCAAATTCTAACTCTCTAGAAGGAATGATTATAAACATAGACCATGCAGATAGAGACCAAGCCTAGTTCCTGTTTCAACTTGCTTTGTATATGAATAAGTTGATCTATAATTAAAAAGTTGAGAATTTCCACTTTATCTTCATCATACAGCCCCAATATGCTTTTATTATAGTGGTTGGAATAATTAGAGATCAATCTCCATCACTTTGCGAGTAAACCTAAGAGATTACAATTTTCATTCTTAATCTTGGACTCCAAAATGTCAAAGATGTAAGGCTTATTTTCAAAATGAAGTTCCTAATAACTAGTTGCTTAGTAAGGAATTGACTTATTTTCAAAACTAAGTTCCTAACAACTAGTTGCTTAATAGGGAATTGATTCCCCTTAAATTTTAAGAAATGATCTTCATATTCCTAGCTTGGAAGAAGAGTCTTTCTTCTTCCTATTTGATTTTATTATTCCTGGAATTTTGAATTCCTCATGTCGGATAGAATTTTGTAGAGCAGCCTCAGTAATTGTGATTTCCTCACCATTTAGGGGTTATGTATAAGAAAAGTTTTAGTTGTAATTTTCTTAATTGATTTTTTAAAGGGATTTGAAGGAGAATATCCTCTTTCCACCTTCGTCTAGGCCATACTTATCTATGTCTTACATTACAGCTTACGTGGGTACTTCCACGTTCAAATCTCCTTGTAACACCCCATATACGAAACCTACAACCACCCAAATACATAGTAACCAAATTCCTGTACATACATTTCTATTCATTTATAGGGATTGTCATCACACATTTGTCTATTTAATGTTGTACATATACATATTACAAAATTTCATATCATTTAACATTATCACTTAAGAGTAGTATTACATCTTTATATTTATATGATAATGTAAAGGAAATATTACATATAACTTAAATTCTTAGTTACAAACTATTGAGAAGTTACAATTTCCTTCATTACATTACAATCATCTTTAACCAAGAAGATACATCCCAAAAGTACATTTACTTTTAGCAGTTTGATGCACTTATATTTTCCTATCTGTTTAGTACCTTAACACTTAGTTTTTATTCTCATTTGGTGTCTAAAATGTCTAACTTATCTTGTTTTGTGCTTTTCGTGTACATTTGGACTTGAAATGAAGAATATGAGCTAAAAGAAGCCTATTTAGCACAAATGGAGTTCATATTTAGAACGAGGAGGTCGAAAAGAGTAAGAATGGACAAAGTTGCAAGAATCTTAATCCGACTAAGATTTGGTATCTGACTTACACTAGGAATCCTACTTCATCCAGGATTTCCTATTTTGGCGAATTGTGGCAAAACGAGATTTTGACAGCGACAATCATCAATGGATGAGTAATCCTAGTCCGACTTGGATTATGAATCCTACCCTGACTAGGAATCCTAGTTTCACAAGGATTCTTTTTCGGCAGCGCAAATGGATATTTGTCAACACAAATAGTTTCGTCAATGAAATTTCTAAAGCGACAACAAGTTTCTAAGGCGTTTGGATTGTGATCTATGTGTGATGACATGGCAAGCATTTATTAGACTAGATGTGCACGTGTGGACCCTCCATCCTACTTGGCATCCACCTGGGCATCCACACAAGCTTCTCCGCCACATGGAAGATGCATCTAAAAGCTTCCATACCAATTTGATCTTATCTAATCCAAGAAGTCCAAATCCTTTATGGATTCCTCTAAATCCTTTATAGATTCCTCTTCTCCTTATTCTCCAAGAAGTCCAAATCCTTTATGGATTCCTCTTCCTTAGTATTCTACAAGGACTAGACTTCCTCTCTCATGACCAATATAAATAGGATCTAGTAGCTCATTATAAAAAAAACGAATTTTTTACTATTCCCAGGTACTGGTCTGTAACACCCCACTCCCGCCGGACCCAAACCCGATATCAACAGTGATACCCGAATCCGTGCCCCGCGAGGGTGGCGTGTCACATCACTTCACTAAACAAAAGTCGGTATCAATTTTTTTTAAAACGTTTTACACTTATCACTCATGTGGGCCCACTTTTTTTTTCTTTTTCAAAACATTTGTTACTTAAACTGAAACGAAACAAATCATATTGCAATCAATAAAACGCAAAGCGCAGAAAGTTAATATCTTGAATTGGCCCATTTTATTTCATAATCATTTAGTACAACACAAAGCAAGCAACAGAAACAATTATTAGCCACTTGGGCCCATTT
>JANQAP020000135.1:4135417-4149562 GCA_026874005.2 Erythroxylum coriaceum
AAATAATTCTATGATCAAGTGAGTATACTGTAAAAATATCCTAAGTGAAAAGAAGGAAGAAGAGAGATCAAGAACACTTATAACGTGAGTTTAAAAAACTCAAACAATATCTTTTCAAGTGAAAGGGAAGGCCAGAGCCTAAAGAGGCTAAGATAGTAGATAAAGAATACTTTGTGAAAGAGACCTAAAGAGGCTCTAGAAGTGAGAAATAATACTTGTAAAGTTGAAATAGATAGTGAAATATTAGATAAACTCTGAGGACTGGACATAGCCCAAAGGTTAATGGTGAACCAGTACAAATCGCGGTGTCATATTCTATAACCCTTATATCTTTAATTTCTTGTTGTTAGTAGAATAGATACTATTTCTGCTGTCGCATTACTCCGTTGTTTTGTAATCGTCTGAATCTTTCAAAAAAATTAAGAAGTTTTTTTAAAGATTATTATCTTAGACGATTTAACATAATTTAACCCCCCTTCTTGTGTATTTTACATATTATACGTGATTTCTATAATAACAAGTGATTTACTTCACCTTTATCCTTATTCCCTCTTTCTTTGTTATTCTCTCTACTTATTATTAATTGATTCTCAAGAGATCCTCTTCAAGCATCTCCTTAAATTACTTTCATCTATCCTTAGCTCAAGCTCTAACACCCAAAAAGCTTCCTTATTATCAACTTTAGAGATTCATAATAACCTATTAACTTAATAGTTGCTTATTAGAAAACTTAAAGCTAAGTTAATAGGGACATTTTAGTTATAGTTAAGTTATTAGGGACACTTTAACTATCTCCTTCACCATCTATCTTCATCTTCTTTAAATAGCTTATAGGTAGTCACCCTACCTATAAAGGTCCTTAAGCAAGGAGTTGAGAAACGGTCATACATCTTGATAGGATTTTTTACAGACAAGAGGCTAGCTTTTCTAATGGTTCAAAGATGGGCAACCACTAATTGGTAAAGCTTAGACTGTATAATGTACTCATTAATGAAGATGATCTCATTCTCTTTCTCTTTAATATTGTTTTGTAGAGAATATTAGAATATGGGTCATGGCATACACAAGACAAGTATTTGTTTTTAAAATGGAGACTAGGATTGGATTAAAAAGATATGAAGCTTGAGCACATCCTTATTTGAGTGAAATTTCAAAGATTACTATTAGAATATTAATCCATAACTAGAATAAGTTACATAGCTAGCTCAATTTATAGATCCTTTTGCCTAGTGAGCATATTGATATCATAAAAAAGGTTAGATATACTAGAATATATATTGAAGTAGATATGAATTTATAGTTTTTTGAACCTATTATGAGATTAAGTGAGAGAGGAGAGCCTATAGAAGATGATATATTAGTTAGTTATTAATGGAAGCCTTCATCTCAAGGAGTAACTAAGGAATACAAATAAATGGGTAGAGTAACGAACCTATTAGTTAAATTGTAAAAAAACTCATCCCTTGTCTCGTTGCAATCTTAAGGAAGGTTAACTCCAATCCTTCTATTGTCTCTCCTATTCCTTAGGAGATTAATGAAGAGGGATTGCCTAAATCACCTATACACCCATACAAGGCTTCTTCTTCTTCATAAGTAGCGGATTGCTCTAACCTTGCTCTAAACATAAAAGACCCTTAAAGTTTTCCTGATCTAATTAGTATGGTATCAATAGGGCTCAAGGAGACAAATGAGGTAATGGATGCCTAAATAGATTTGAAGACCTTAAAGATTGCTTAGAAGGGTGTATGAGGGATGTGAGAAAAGGAAAGTCTAATTGGAGATAACCTATTAGGAAAACATGGAATAGGTTAAGCTTTTAATACCAATACAAGAGGAAACCAAAGAGAAAACCAAAGAAGAAGGGGCAACAAACCCTGACCACCAACCATATAATTTTGGATTAGAATGTTAGGGGAATGAATTATCCCAAAAATTAGCAAATAATTTATGATTATTTTTAATCAAAGAAAACTCATTTAATAAGGATCTTAGAAACAAAAGTAAGGGAAAATAAGCTTCAAAATTTTATGTAAGTGTTTGGTAAAGATTGGGATGTATAATCAAATCACCAATCTCACTATAATAGAAGAATCGTTATGATTTATAATCCAAGGGGAGTTAAGGACTAGCTGTCATTTTATTGGTTTAACCACTTTGTGGTTATTTTGTATCTAGATAGTTTTGGAATAACTTTTTTTCTATTCTACAAATCATGAGTTCCAAAGGAACTTACGATAAAGGGGCTTGAAGAAGTTAATCTCTTCCATCCAAAATCCATGGCTAGTTATGGGGGATTTTAATAGTATCTTACTCACTCCATAAGTTAAAGGAGAGATGCTAAGTAATAAGAGTAGTAATGAGAACTTAAACTGTTTAAATTTAACTCAACTTATTGATCTAAAATTTAATAAAACATATTTTAAGTTGAGCAATAAATAAGAATGAAGTTGGTTAATTAGGAAAAGTCTAGATCGTTCCTTGGAAAATCCATAGTGTCTCCCTAAATTCACTAATATTAAGGAAAAAATTTTACAATTCTCTTTATTCAAATCGCTATCCCACTAAAGTTAGACTAGGTACTGAAATAGAGAAATTATAGTTTCCTAATGTTAAAGGGTTTTTAAGGAAGCTATTAAGAGAGGAATAGGTATTAAAGTAAAGGGATTTGAATCATATAAGTATATAAGGAATTTGTAAGAGTGTCATGAGTATCAAAGTATAAGGATTTAGGTCATACAAGTATATAAGGAAGCTATTAAGAGAGGCATGAGTATTAAAGTAAAGGGACTTGAATCATATAATTTTATGAGAAAGCTATAATATGTGAAAACTAAGTTGAAGAAGCTATACGGTGAAAAAAAATAAAAATTCAGTTTAAGTATCACCAAAATAATAAAGAATTATGCTTTGTTTAAATTCAGATTGATTTATTCCTATAAGATGTAATACTAAAAGTTAGAGAAAAGAAGGCACATGATGACTATTCACAAGCTCTAGAGAAACATTATTCTATGTTGAAATAAAAAGCTATTATCAATTGGCTAAATGAAGTACATAAGAATACTAGATTCTTTCACAATCTGATCCTATATGAGAAGAATAGCAACAAAATTTAGTCCCTATAAAAGAGTGATGGTACTATCTAGAAGTAATCTAAGCTTAAGTAGTTGGCTTAACTTATTTCAAGAACATCCTTGGAGCCTTTAAATATACTTGTTCTTTATACAGGATGTAAAGATGTTCATTCCTAACTCCATTTCTCAATGTCTTCATCGATATCTAATATGACAAAATCACATGGGAATATCAATTTGTCATGATGCCTCTAAAGTATTTGATTGACCTATCAGCTAACTGTATTGTTTTTGGTTCTCCTAACCCTAATCTCTTAAATAACTTATAGGGTATCAAGTTAATGCTAGCCCTCAAGTTAGCTAATGCTTTTTCAATTAATAAACTACCAATTAAGAAAGGGACCATGAAATTCCCTAGATTTTTAATTTTCTCAGGTAGTTTTTTTTAACAAATGGTCGAACACTCCTTACTAAATGTCACTGTGCATAGTCCCTCTAACTTCCTTTTGTTCGATAGTAGTTCCTTTAAAAATTGGCCATACTTTGGCATATACGAAAGAGCCACAATAAAAGGTAAATGAACTTTTAAAAAAATTGTATATTCAGAACTTACCAAACTATTTGTCTATACAATCAGTCTTCAATTTCAATAGATATGGGATAGTAAGCTTGAACTCCTTCACCAGCTTAGGTTGCTCACCTTCTTTATCTTCTTCCTTGTCTTTTTCCTTTATCTAAGTATTCACCTAGTTCAATTATTTCTTTTCCACACTTAACTACCTACCAATTCTAAGAGTGATTGCATTCACATGCTTATTTATCTCAGTGTTACTAAGCAGACCCATTTATGGTCTATCAAAAATCAACTTGACAAGCTATTTAATTTTATTCTCTAAGTTATAAATAAAAGCATCTAGGTTCCTTAATGAAGTTTTGGTAGCTTGAAACTGAATTTCAAATACCTAAATAAATTAAATAATGATATTTTCTAGGTTAGGTTTTTTTTCACGGAGGATGCAGTTGCTAAAACCTAGGTGGAGGGTTATATTTTTGTTACCCTTGATTCCCTTGGAAAAATTTAGGTGGTTCCTCAATCCTGGGTTGTAAGTTTTACTATATAGGTTATATTATGTTCAAGATGCATTACCCATATAGTTAATATGTTAGCTGGTTTTATTATAGCCTTAATGACATGACAATATTAGCTTACACACCCTCATTCACATAACTCACATAACATCATTTGAGATAGTTATTATATGATTGATAATCCACCAATATTTTTGCTAAGAGCTTCAACCTAAACCACTAAAGGTATATTTACATCAACATCATAAACTTCAAATAGCTTATTAGGATTAGCCCTCATTGAATTCCACTAATAGCTATTCGTAACCATCTCTTCAATCAACTCTTCAGTCACTTTAGGTGACTTGCTATTTAAGGTTCCTTTAACTATGACATCTATCATCTGATTAGTTGATGGATTCAAAACATTATAGAATGTCTGAACTTATAACCAAATAAGAAGATCATGATGTGGGCATATTCTCGTTAAATCCTTAAATCTCTCCTAAAGAAACATTAAAACTAAAGAAAATGTCGAAAATCAAAGTTGACATGATTGAAATCCCTAAAATCTCTAAAAATTTGACTTTAGATTGATGAAATTTTACTCTATAGGAGTTTTCTTAGTTGTTTCTTATGCTTTATGATGCTCTAGGGTTCCTCTTTATATTTTTTAAGCATCCTCTTCCTTTTATCACTTAATCTTAGGTTTTAAAATTTAAAATTCAGATTGTGAGAAATACACTGACATCAAAATAGTTATGATGATAGTTGTGTTCTCCAAATAGATACTTGACGCTTTTTAGAGCTAACACGTGCATAGAAATAGTTGTAAACTGTCAATATAGCCCTTTTGCTACTTAACACAGGTGTCTTACTAACCAACACTGGCATGTTCCATAAAAAACACTCAATATGCCTCCAAACTCTCTAACATAGCCATTTACACTGTCATGTTTTCCATAACTCAATCAAAATAACTCCAAATTGCTTATTCGAATTTGTTCCTTTTTTCTCCAAGTGAGTGAATTAGAACTGGAAAAAATATGAACAAATTAATTACCAAAATTAATAAAAATACTTAGATAAATAAACAAAATGCATTAAATATAAGACTAAAAATATAACTAAATCATTACTTATCACCATGAACCCTCATAAGGCCCATGGCCTAAATTGCTTAAATGCTTATTTCTTCCATCAAACATGGAACTATAACAAAAACCTAGTATATGAAGTTTTTTGGAATTATTCAACTCAAGAAGATTATTGAAATAAATCAATAAAACTTTTATTTCTCTAGTCCTAAAGTCACCTTCCTAAGATCTATGAGAGGCTGTGGCCTAATATCTTGCTATAACATCTTTTATAAACTTATTTCCATCATGTTGGCTAACAAGTTAAAGGGAATTTTACCAAAAGTGACTGATATTTAGGGAGCCTTCATTAAGGGGAGAATGATAAGGGATAATGTACTGCTTTTCTATAATCTTCTCAAGGGCTACAACAGAAAGTCCCTAAGTAAATACTATGCTATCAAAGTAGACTTTAACAAAGCTTTCAACTCACTAATCTAGGATTTCTTACTAAACATCATGCTTGCTTTTGGTTTCCTAACCAAGTTTACTCGATGGATTAGATTATGCATAACCACTACTTTATATAGAATATTTATCAATGGAATTTCTACTAGCCTAATTTAAGGTGCTAAAGGCTTCATTCTTAGAATAGAGATTCTTATCAGACTCATTAAAAATGGCATAGCTCAGAATAGGAAGTTTAAATTTCATTCCAAGCGTAAGGTTATAAGAATTTATAATTTATCATTTGCCAATAATCTAATCTTATTCTCTAAAGTTTATCCAAACTCAATGGAAGTTATAAGAATTTCCAGTTTATCATTTTTTTATTTTAGCTTTAACTGCCTTTAAGCATATATTGCGTCTAGAAATGAATATATAGAAGAGTCCTTCTAAATGCAAGCTCTCTCATCAGTTGCACGGAATGCACTATAGTATCTAAAGCCTCCAAGCCTCTAGTTCTCTATCTTGGCATTCCAATCTTCACTAAAGGACCATTTATAGTAAATTAAATCCCTTAATTGAGAAATCAAAAGATGAATTTCAATTTGGTGTAATTGAAGCCTTTCAATTGATGGTAGAAAATAGCTAGTGATTTGAGTACTAAACTCGTACATGAGTACTGGACTTCCTACATCTGGTTCCCAAAAAGCATCAATAAAACTATTGAAAATGTTCGTCTAGTCAGGTGACATTTTAAGAAATGCATTAGCTAAAGTGAGCTGAAAAGACTTGTGTTTGCTAAAAATTGAAGGGGGTCTTAGGTGTTCATTCAATCAGGGAAACTAATTGAGTGCAGTTTATGAAGAGAATATAGAGAATTTGAAATAAAAAATTCTCCTTGTAGATAAAACAAATCCATGCATTTTACATAAAAGGTGGCAGCTTTTGGAACTTGATGCCTAAAGAAAATTCCTCTTAGAATATATCCCTTATACTCAGAATAAGGAATAAAGCTAAGAAAGGAATAATTCATAAGTTGGGACATGGTGCAACATTTTCTTTTCAGCATGATACATGGACCTCTTCAAGAACTTTTTATGATGTTCCCTTACTCCAACCTCTAAGAAAAATAATTCCTAATATAACCATTATGAAAGAAGCACTAGCTTCAATTAGCTATAGGGAAATATTAGCTCTAAGCTTTAGGTTCATCTCATTGCTAAATAAGTTGATGTTATTCTATGGAAAATAGACCCTTCTAGTACCTTTACTAATAATTTCTGTATGATAAATATTAGAATGTTGGCACCAAAAGTTCCCTAGTATCAACTAGTTTAGTTCCCTCATCCCAAGAGCATGACTTGATAACATAGCTAGCCATTAAAGGGAAACTAAACACCCAGGACAAGGTGAAGAAATTCAAAAGATTCTTTTAACTTTATTCCCTATACAAGAACGAAAATGAGAACGCAATAAATTTATTCCTTTAATGCAATACAACTTACAAAATCTAAAATGAAGTTATTGAAATATGTAACACAAACATATCTCATAGAGACTGGCCTAGTATTATTCAATATTACAGCTCCATCCAGAGGAGAAAAGACATTGAGTAGATAACTTTCAAGATAGCATAATTCAACACAATTTATGGTGTTTAGATGGAGAGAGATAAAATGATTTTAAAATATTCTAAGATGTAAGAATAAACTCTAAAAATATTATTTCCATAGGCCACAAAGAAACAACTTCCAGTCCACTTGCCTACAAGCTAATTAAGCTCTTTAATGAAAAACAATTAGAGGATATAAAAGCTAGGGATTTAAAAGAATTATAGAAAGACAATCCAAATAACTGTATTAAGTCCTTATACATTAAATTGAAGCTATTGTACTAGTTACTCTTTTATAAAGTGGTGTGCTAATGATTGGCTGTAGCTTCCTTTTATGTTATTGTGTAGTTATAAGTTTTCTATATATATATCCCCTTATATGCAACTTTATGATTCTCATTATATTTATGAATTGTATGAAACTTGTTACATTGAAGAATGACCAAGTAAACCTTTGGTAAAGGATGATTATGGTATTGAATTATTAGATCTTATACATATGATGTATTGGGTGCAATAATATTTAATAAAAAATGATTAATACTTTGCGTCAATATATTTACTAATGAATTTATATGATATAATGGCACGTATTACACGAAATATCAATTTAAATTTTTGAAAGGTTAATTGTATTTAAATCTATGTAGAAATTAAGCATTAAGAATGTCAATTCACTTTGATGAGATTGATATAATGAATCAAACTTTATCAGTTATTTATAGGAAATGAGATTCTCTAATGAATACCTCCACAAAAAAGTTCCATAAAATCATGGATTTATATAAAAAGGATAATGTAATATAAGATATTGTACAATCTAATATTTATTTCTTTTATAGTTATGTCTAATAAAACAACTTACCTTCGATAATTTTAATAAAATCAATTAGCAAGATTTTAAATTAGATATGAAATTTTAAGACTTCAAAATAGTTTAAGCTAATGATTTTGGGATATGATACTTAGTTCAAGCATAGATTATTTAATAAATTTAGAACTAAATTGAACAATAGAAATTTGTGATAAATCTAAAAGGTTTGGTATCATCTTATAAACCCTATTGAGTAAAATTTTTATTTCAATATATGCTTACGGGACAATAGTTTTTAAGATAAATGGTGGGAGTAAGATGAAGTTTGAAATGTTTAAATCTCATGACATCACATCCAAATAGAACTTGTGTCTTGGTTAATACATTTGATATATAATTAAAAGGTTATAAGATGTCGAAAGATTCACTTTCATAATGAATTCAAAGATTTTGTCTTGGAGATGATTGTGGATTTATAATGTCTACAAGAAGATTATTAGGAATATAATTGTACTCTCTAATAGGAGAAAATAAATGAAATATCATTTATAAAGAATAAATAAACCATATTTTCAATTGTATAAGATATTGAATAATTTTTATTGGATATAAAATGTAATAACTTAATTCTGGAATTCGATATATATATATATATAAATGGATGTTATTTAACTGTTTTAGACTAAGCATATAAATAATATATATATATATATATATAAATGGATGTTATTTACCTGTTTTAGACTAAGCATATAAATAATATACTAAAGTTGTTTAGTATTTAAAATATCTGAAACTTATTAAGTATTAAAGATATTCACTATTCTATGTACAAGTTAATATTTGAGTTTAGAGTCCTAGTTTGGTTTATACCCTATAATCAATCAGTTGATTGTATTTGTATGATATAATTACTTAAAGGTATTCTTTATCTTATGGATATCAATTAAACTAATTTATAACATAAATTCTATGAGATAAATGTACATTGCAAATAAAATTATGATGAGATCATAATTATGAGATTCATATTGCATATATATGTTGGACCCCAAATTTTTCTTAGAATTTAGTCCATTAATTTGGCAAGCATGAATAGAAATTAGAATTTTTAAATTAGAATATGTTGGAGTTTGGTTATGAATATATTTTATTTACATATGTTTGTATGAATTAAATAGAGATGTTAGAATTAAGTTAGTGTGTAATAGACATAAGAGAATAAAGGGACAAGTAGACATTAAATTAAATATGGAAGGATAAAGTTGGAAGGACTAAAAATGGTCTTAAATAAATAAGAAAAGAAATGAAAAAGAGGAAGTGAAAAGTGCGTGAAGTGTGTTGGAGAAGCTAGGAAGAAAGAAAAGAAAAACGTAGAAGGAACTAAAAGAAGAGAAGGAGAAAACGAACCAGTAAAAGGAAGAAAGAAAGAAAGAAAAAGGAGAAAGAAGAAAAAGGAAGAGGATTCAGCTGAACTTTAGGAAACCAAGAAAATACAAGGTAAGAGCAAGAGGACAGACAAACTTGAGTTTGGATTAACAATCAATTAGGTGGGTAATATGTTTATAGTTATTGTGGATGATGGCTTGATTTCTTGCTTGCTTGTATGTTAAATTGCTTAACTTTGAATTATTGCGATTGCTAGAAAATGCACTATGATTTATTATCATGTTATGCCTTGAAAGATGTTACTGCATTTGGTATTAATGAAAAGAGGAAAAAACACAAGAAGCATGAAAGTATGAATATGTGATGAAATGAATTGAGCATCAAAATTTGCTTGTGTTTAGGCAAGAGAGATATCATTTCATTCGTCACATGCACATTGACTTAAAGCTTTCTTTCGACTGCCCGCTTGTGGCACATGAACTCCTAAGAAACGGACTCATTTAGTTTATGGTGTAAACTTCGGTTTCTCCATTTCGATCCATGGGACTCTCTCAAGCCATTATATTTGTGAATTTCATTTTAATTGTTAAGCATGATATACGATTGAGTGTTATGTTGATGGTTAAATATACATGATATGATTATGTGATTTTTTTTACTATAAGTTCTCGAACTAGAACTGTAGATAATTTAATTGCTATATTAAAATTAGATATATTTATATATGCTTGATTATGTGTGGCTTGTTACCAATAGCTATAAACCTATTAGCCGCTGAGCTTCGTAGCTCAACCTATTATTTTTCCACTCCTTAAGTGCAGAACAAGAAGATAATTGATCCTTGCAAGCTTTGGCAAACTCCAAGATATCTACCCTTTGTAACTAAGTTAGTTTGACTATATTTTGGTAACTTTATAAGCATATCAAGCATGAGCATCCATTTATATTTTATATTATGCTATTGAGGTGACCTTTGATATGTAATTAAAGCTATGTACAAACTCCGTTTTGTTTAAGAAATGAAAGTAAGAGTTGAAGAATTTCCCTTCTGTACCTGTTCAAAACTATCTTTTATGTTGGGTTGTTAATTGTTGTTGGAAACGGAATAGTATATGGTTAGATAGCCCTAGATAGATTTAAAATAAATTGTTATGCTGGGAGTCATGTATGTACAATTAGTGCTTGTTGGATCCAAGTCTTTTTGGAATATGTGAAAAGCTCATAATAGGCGAAAGAAGAAAAAGGGGACTCAGTTGTAGCATTACCTTGGACAGAGTTAGTGGCTCTAACTTCCATGAATAAATTGTATTAATATAGGAAAAATTGGGCAACGTTGTCTTCATAATAGTTGTAGCTTATCCTCTTAGCTTTCCAATTGTATAAAGTTTGTAATTTTTGGACATCAGAATTGAGAGATATGATTTTTTGCAAATTTGAGTGACAGAACCCTTCACTCGGGGTGACGATCGCGACATAACCCCTCTTTCATAGGGGTGCACACGATCGTGATAGAACCCCTCACTCATAGGAGTGCACGATTGTGCTTGTGCACGAGGGTGATAGGCGAACTTGCCAAAATCAGGATAAACACGAGTTTTTAAGTGCTTCTAGCCTTCTCCTCACTTAATCTTCACTCAGTCCTCTCGTAATGTAGCCATGAAATAAGTACCAAGACCCCGACCCCAATAATATATATATCCCTAAATCATTTTTATTTATTGTTCTATTAATAATGGACATTAATAAAGTGTAAAAATATTAGCACATATTATGTTTCTTCCTTATAAAGGAATTATTCAATCTCACAAACTAAAGTATGGAACTACTTAGACAAGCATGTGGGTGCTTGTTAAAGAAAACGTTCACTAAACTAACCCGATATAAGAATCCTATTTGTAACATTACTTAAATGTCTATAGAAATTCTAATTGTGATAATTTTATCAACGGCCTTTCAATTAAGATCTTCAAAGTATCTTATATAAGGATTTTTATGTTTTGATACTAATTATGAGCTATCCTAGTCAAATGTAGCTCAATTGGTAGTTACTAGATATAGCATGAGCTTTACGGAGGTAAATAAGTTATCAATATAAGATTCATCTCCTTAAAGTGATTAAGGAGAATGTTCCATTGTTTTCAATCAATATTGATTGAAAAAAATCCTTAGCCAAGGTGGAATGACACTTTGAAAATAGTTTTCAAATGTTATTAACAAAATCAATTACTAATAATGGAGAACTGATACGATTGGATTCAAGTAGGGTAGACATTATTTCATACTTTATGTCTAGTCAGAATATTATGTGATGAAAGGATTATTTTATATGAAAATTAGTGCATGGAAAGGTTAGTAAAATTCATACATTTTTAATATTTGGGTGATCATGATGGTTATTAAATTTCAATTTTGATGTATAGATATAAATTGTTTAATCATAGAATTAAAGAAATTAAAAATGTTTAATTTATCTAATCTTAAATACATTTTAGGATTATAATTTATATTTATCGCCAACATATTTGAGAACAAACGACTAATGAGAGAAAGTTAATTTAATCAAATTGGAAATAGTTATAAATTTTGAAAAATTTTAAAGGTTAAATATGAGATAATCAATAAATAAGTATCAATATAAAATACTGGATCTTATTTACGTCTAATTGATGTTTAATTAGAATTAATTGTGATGTTCAATTAGATCAATTCTCATCGTAATTTCCTAATATATGCATCTATTAATAATTATAGAAGGTTATAGAGTTGAATACAACTAAATTTAGGTGTATTCAATCCTTGATTTTGCAAAACTCATTCTTTTGTTGATTTTATGCTCTAAACTATCATTATCCATTTTAACATAATTATGTTACGAAATATGCTACTTATATTACTGTGAGAATAGTTTTTTAACAACAATTGATGACAAAGGACAATTCTATAAAAAAGACAATGCTAGAAATCTTTTGAGAAAAAACATGTGACAACCTTACAACGATAATCGTTAAGGTTAGGTCCAAAATTATGATTATTGTACCATACTAATTGGTATCAACTAAAATGCACGGTATCAATTGAAAATTGGTACGAAAAACTAGATCTAAGTATTAAGCTAAGTTTTTAGGTTACTACCTAAAATACTAGTAAAAGGTAGGACCAAACTACAATTTTAAGTAAATTATGTATTACATTGAAAAATAAACACTAAATTACCTGATTTTCCTTTTTTTTTTTCTCTTGTCTTGTCACATCTAATCTCTGTCCCTCTCCATCTTAACTATATTCTCTATTAAACCTTAATATAAAATTTAACTCTCTTAAGTCTTGCACTCAATTATGCTCTGCCCATGTGCCTCCTCATCAGTGGTCATTGTCACCTCTCTAAAGCTTAACCTGCTCTGTGCCTGCTCATCACCCTCACCCCTCATCAATGGTCATGGGACTCAATTTTTGTAGAAATAGATGACCCATCGATGTAATTCTAACTTCATTTTTATCTTTTGTCGATTTTATTATAAGTTAAACTTTAGTTCCGTAATATGTTTCATTATTTATTTTTGGGGTAGTGGTGTCTTAGCTTAAAATTTTGGGAAATTATTTGAGAAACTATATTAGTTATTCATAAACTCTATATATCTTTTAAAATTCAAAATCGAGGTCAGGAATATATTACAGCCAAACTTGTTGCGAATATCATCACTAGTAGGTGTTAACGTTGTTCTTTCCTATGATCTTCATTTTGCACAATCTATTGGATCATCACTAGTAGGTGTTAACGTTGTCCTTTCCTATGATCTTCATTTTGCACAATCTATTGGTTATTTTGACATCCCTATAGACCACACATACCTTCAGATAATTAATCTATGTTTCATTTCTTAACTCTGACTCTTTTCTTATTAGCTAATATGTACATCTTCTTAGACTTTTGTTTGTCATTCTTTATTATCTTGCTAGTAAAACAATTTATACAAATGATTTGGTAGTGGTTCACTTAATGTTACAGAAGTTGCTAGAACACGTGATTTTGCCTTAAAAAATTTTAATATGCCTTTTGCTACTGTGGATAATATTTTTAGGAGTACTTGATAATGTCTTTGTCTAATCTAATGATCTCTTTTTTTACATGTTACTATTGGTAAAATCTTGTTTATACTTGACCTCTTGTTGACCATGTCTAAAGGTGTTAAGAACATCCAATAAAAATAGTTGTTTTTTAAGATAATATATAATTTCAAAAGTTATTTAACCTAGGTCTGATTTAAAACTCAGAGAAATGATATGAACTGTAAGTCTAAAATAGTAACAATGGATGTTTACTTAATTGATTAGTTGCAGGTTTCATGCTAGGTTGGCTCAAATTCCCATATATTTCCCATAATGAATCACTATAACAATGAGAATAGAGAACATTCTTTTTTGTTTATTTTTTCTATGCTTAATCATTTGCAGGTAAGGATGTCAATTTCGGCCCGGCTTGCCCGGCTCGGCTCACCTCGGCCCGTTTTTGGCCCGGGTTTGGCCGGCCACGGGCCGACCATGGTCCGCCCGGGCCGGCCCAGCCCGGCCCGTGACCTGACAAAACGGCGTTAATTATGAATTAACAGCAAGTGCACAACGTAGCTATGACTAGTACCGACAAGTATGGATCGATCCCACGAAGAT
>JANQAP020000135.1:4172297-4188169 GCA_026874005.2 Erythroxylum coriaceum
TCATTTGCAATGTATAATTATTTCATGGACTTTATCATATACATCTAAACATGTACAAGATAAATAATGCCTTTAAAAAATTTGTCACTAAAATATAACCAAAGCGATTGGCTGTAGTGCATAAACCAACAGAAAATACTCAGGATTTTAAAACTTTAAACCTTATTAACCTACCCGTTCACATGCTTAGTAAAGTATTAAGTAAGATAATAGTTAGGATCGTTGTGAAATTTTTGTTACCGAGATGAGTTGAGTATACTTATGTTTATAAGTTACATTGTATATAGTGCTATTTCAAGTCATAACTCTTCCATGTATGAAGAAAAAGAAATAACAATGAAAAAAAGAAAAAGGAAGAACAATTAAGTGGCATAAATAAGTTCACAGTATTAGTTTCATTTGTATATCTCGAAGTAAGTTTTGATTATCACAATCGTATATGCTTTTTACTTTACTAATGCTAGTGCTTAACCCTTTTTCCCTCTTTACCTACCTTAACCCTTACCAAATTACAACCCTAAACAAGTCCTTTTGATCTATTTATGCATGCAATCATTGTAGAGGAGAATTGGTGTATTAGCAAGCCTATGGTAGTGTAGTTTCTTATAGGAAGTTTAAATGAAACACTAACCATTAAACACTTGAGAAAAATGAGTGAAAACCATGAGAAAAATTCATTTTGCATCTTTACTTATCTTTGAGTGATGGTGCCAATTGTTGAGTTTGCTTATGTACATCAATGAAAAAATAGTCATGATATATGTATTAACTTGATATTTGAGTTGGCCTGAATTTGAGGGATTGTATATTTTAATCTTTGTGAAGATGAAATGATATAATTGAGTGATTGTATTGATTTTGCCTGAGGACAAGCAACGATTTAAATATGGGGATGTTGGTAGATGTGCATTATTCTATGTTTTTCTATGTAATTAGCATGTGTTTTCTTGCATACTTGTTGATTTTTGTTATGGTTTAGGATTCATTTTGTACAGTTTTGCTTAGTTTGATTTCCATTGTTGTTCTTTTATGTTTGATGTTAATTTGGGGTAAGAATTGACTATTTGTTATGTAGGAAGGAAGATGAAGCAACTTGGAGATTGAGCTAGAAATCAAGAGGAGAAGAAAAGAGGAGTGCATCTGTGACCAATTCCCACATTCGTGGGAATCATGACAATTCCCACAATCGTGGGAATCATAATCCGAGACAATATATGGGGCTTCATTAAACTTAGAGTTTCTGGACTATTTAAGCATCATTAAGCATCCATTTTGGAGAGGATGAAACCCTTCTGTAGAAAGACCATCTTTGGAGTGAAGAACATATGTTTGGAGCCTTAGTGAAGGATTGAAATCAAGGATCATCATCAAGATTGGGCAAAATAACACATCAACACCAAAATTTCCAGATTTTGACAAAGAAGAGAAGGAGTCTTGTTATTCAATTTTCTGTCAATTTTACTTCTTCTATTCTTTGTAAAATGGTATATTTGAATGTTAATGACATTGTGGAGACTATGTTAGGCTGATTTAGTTTTAGGGATTGCTTTTGAACTATTTTGTCAAAACTCCTATTTTGTTGAATTGAATGAAGTTGTCTTTGATAATTATTGATTTAAATTGTTATCTTGCAACAAATCTAGAGAGTGAGTAAGATAAATTTGTGTAGGATTGTACAACGAGAGTTGGCGACCTATAGAATTACAATTATCACGTTAATTGAATAGTTAGAAGAGAGATCTCGGCTAGTCAATTGATCACCCATATGATAGTTTAATAACTAGTTAAATAGGTTAAGTCATTGGGAAGGTTGAGAGATTGTCCAATTAATTCCTTTAAATTTGATTAAGGATAATTAATTACACCTTGAGAGAGGGTAGTTATTACATTTGGAAATCTAGGGTGAGACACAATTCAATCAATAAAGTAAGAGGGAGACAAAATAGGGGAAAAAAGTAATCTCTAGTCTTTAGATTCTTGAATTCCAATTTTTCTGCACAATGATATTGTCTATTGTTCTGAGTTAGTCTTTTAATTTTAATTTAATTTTCTAGATTATTTACTTTTAACAATTTTGTTTCTTAATCAAAGTTTTATCTAAATTAAGTAGTGTCTAGGCATCAATCCCTGTAGGATCGATATTTGCTCTTTTAAACTATAAGTCACGACCAGTTCACTTGCAATTTTTGAGCGTAAAATAAGTAGATAGTTTTTACCATCAACAAACTTTCTACTGGTAGACCCAACCCATCCTTAAACTCAAAAACAAGGCATCAAGATATCTTCTAAGATGTAGGAAATAAAAGGTGGAATGGCACAGAGTTGTTTGGAGCAAGGTACTAACCCCAAAGGTTTCTTTCATACTATGGTTAGCAATCCTAGATAGGCTAAATAATACTCATAGAATTCACTATCTGCAAATGGATAGAACAAGTCGATTGTACAAGATCCATATGGAAACAAGAGTTCATCTCTTCTTCACATGCCCTTATAGTAGTTATGTATAGGAATCTATATCCAACAGATGCCTATGGCTAAATATGGACTATCATAAAGGTGATCCAAAAATTCATAAACCATATAATTCCTCTAGACCCAGATAAACAGATTCAAGTTCTATTCCTAAGACTATGTTTATGTGGAATATGGAAACAAAGAAACCTCAGATGGTTTGGTGGAACCAACTCGCCTAAATAGGTCCTTGCATCTGAGATCCTCTATGAAATCAGAGAACTCATTATATTTCATAACCTCAATAAGGCATGCAACACAACCATCCTAGATTCACTGAATGTTTAACTAGAAGCTATGCTTAGAAGTGAATCACATTTATGAAAGAGAAGAAGAAGACACACGGTATAGTTAAAGCAGCAACGAAGAAATTAAAATACCTAACCAGCTGATCTAGTGTTGAAACCACCAGACCTCTATGAGACCCTCGCCATCTGACGAAATCCCTCGAGGAGACAAGAACTCCTCTTGAAGATGAAGAATCCATCTGTTGCCCTAACTCAGAAGCTTCGCGATACTCTATTTGAGAGGAGAAGTGTTCTTTACCATATACAACTATCAAACATAGTTAACGCGTCTCACTTCCACTTAGTGAACGCTATCGTTTTTGTTTCATGTTGTTTCTATAATGTCATCTTGGCTTTGCTTTAGCCATTTTGTAGCTTCTCCTACATGTAAGAGTAGCTATTATACTCATGTATCTCTTTCATATAATTTTTATAAAATTCATTTATTTTTTTAAAAAAGTGTAAAAACTAACATTCAATCACAATTGTGTACATCAACTATGATGAATGCAAAACAAGTTTCACAACTCAAACTTGAGCTCTCATACACAAAATTACATAAAGTATATACCAATACGAAGGGATCACTCATACAATTGATGACAATTCATTGAAACCACAAAGAGTGACCCTTCCAAGCCAACATCTACCCATCTTCAATATACTCAAATAGCCCATTCAATACATCTTTAGGAAGATGTATTAAGTATGAATAACCTTGCAAACCACATATGCACTTCCTCCTTAATACATTTATTTAAACATTTCTTTTTCTTTCTTTTTCTTTTTCTTTTCTTTTCTCTTATAAAAATTAAAATAACCTACATTAACATGGGCATTTCAATGATAAGGCGTAAAATAACATCCCAACATTATAACTAACCCAAATATATGCATACCCCTACCTTTATACTTTTGTATATCCACAAACTCAACAATCAACAAATATTTCATTAGTTTTAAGGCTTAGGAAGGACATTTGGTTAGGTTAAAGCATGTAATGTGGTTAATATACAAAAAAAGGCAAATAAAGCTCAAGGGGGCTTATAAAAAAGGAAAATCATATAATGGGTAGGCTATTTGGCTAATATAGTTCAGAAAAGAAAAGAATGCCTAATCATATCCATATTAATGCATGTGATAAAAATGTGGCCTTGAATAGAAATTCAAGGCAAAATTAGGGTGTACATGTCACAAAAGTCACACATTATCAAAAGATAATGAGACTGATATGGATGTGTCAGACAAATAAGGCTCAAAATCTCATTAGCTTTGTCTATCACTAGTCACTGCTCTTTTAAAGATAATACACATCGACCAATCACAAGAGTAAAAATACATGCTAAAGTTGCTATCAAATTTTTTGGTCAATTCATACTCTAATCATGATGGTATAATCCTAGAATCAATAGAAAAGAGAAAATCTTTGTTTGTTGTTTTATTCTTTCTCTCATTTTGATTGAAAACTTAAAACAAGTAAAGTAAACAAATTCAAAATCACACATGCATGAAAAAAAGTAATGTGGAAATGTAAAGGAAAGAAATTTACTTCCTTTGAGTTGCCTCCCAAGAAGTGTTTTTGTTTAAGGTCGCTGGCTCAATTCCATGTTTCCTTCTTATGTGACAAAATTGTGATCTTCAGGTGTCACAAGCGGCTCCTCCATGTGAGGTTCTTTAGCATAGGGTCTCAGTTGATGATCCATCATATTCAGCATCTTCCCTATCATCTAACTTTCAATCTTGACTGAGTCTATGCACTCTAGAATGATCTCAAATGTCTCTTCACCTTTTTCTTCCTCATTTAATTCCTCCAATCTGTTATGTAAAGGTGAAGAGTTAGTGTCAAAAATAATCATGAACTCATTACTCACCTTTGAACTAAATCATTTGTCTCTTTCTGGTTCAAGCTCCTCCTCAACGTCTTCTTCACATGCAATTCCTTGAGTATTGCACTCAAAATTCTCAAGCTCCTCATCACTCTATGAGGTTTTCGCACTATCATCCATTGGGTATACCTCAGGTTGATATGGCTGCTCCTCTTCCATTTGTGATTCTGGGTAGTCAATCCTCGGTACCGTCTTACCAATTTGACTTGCCATGTTATGGAGTCAAGAGGTTGTATCCTACCGGAGTTGTTGTATACCCTGTTGAAGTTGTTGTTGTATTTCCTGTCGGAACTACTGGAACTGTTTTTGTACATCCTACTAGAATTGTAAAGTATTACCAATCATAACATTAATCAATTCTTCCAGAGTTATCCACAAATCTTGATAAGCAAATTCTGGTCTATATGAGAATTGTTGTTCATCCTGCAAATTGTCATGGAAGAAATTCTGATAGTTATCGCATCTACAACAAAAGTTAGGATGATCAGCCCAACCTTAGTTATAGGATTGAGAATAAGAGTAATAAAAGAAATTACTTCTATCCATGTCAAAATTTTTTCACAAATACTAAAAAAAAGTGAAGAGATCAAGAAATAACTGAAAAGAAACTAATTAAAAACAATTATGTACAAAACATCAATTAAAATCACAAACAAAAACTAAAACGCACTCCCCAGTAATGGTGTCAAAATTGACATCGCATCGTAATACTAGTCAAAATAAACTATACTACTACTATAGTAGTGGTGAGTCTAGGCCGATCCTATAAAGAGTGTGTGTAAAGTTATTGAAATGAAATTAATTAGTGTTTAGGTTAGGGGTTTGGTTTTAGAAATAAGAAAATAAAATAAAGCTAAAATAACTAACAAAAGCAATGTAAAAAATGTAAAAAATTATAAAAGTGGAGAATTCAGTAGGGACCTGGTTCTTTGGTTCAATCTTAGCCTATACCCTAATTAAACATATTTCATTTATTTATTGTTCTCTAACCTCTCCTAGCAACTATTAATCGTGAGTTAATAATTAACCCAAGTTTCCCCTTGGGTAATGTTTAATCAAGATACAATCATTAATTAAACCTAACTACGGAATAACCTAGGATACGATCTCTATATTCAATTGGGTAGTAGCATTACAAATTAGGAAAATCATTTAATCAAGGAAATAACCACATACGATGTGTCATTTAAACTAAGTTATGTTATCCCTAATGATTATGAATCATTAGTCACTACATATGAATTTAAACATAACAATTACAGATTATATCGAAATTTTAACAATGGGTTTGCAAATAAACGATTCAATTAATGCATTAAAATCATCTTTTCATAATACCTAATGGGTTGATACATAAATAACCAAACGATAACGAGAATACGATTATCCATACACAAAACCCAAATCAATTAAGATAGGATAACACAATCAATTTCTAATGAGAGAAAGAAACAACAAAAATAGTGAAATATACTTAACCTAGGTCGTCGACGTCGATGTCACCCCTAAATTTGCGTCTAGACATTTAACCCTTCATGGGTCTCTCCTAAAAAAAAGTTTCAGCCCCACCAAGAATGTCCTAGTTGAAGACTCCTCTATAGTGCCGCCCTTCTTTCTTTCTCACCTACCACTACTCTCTCTGATTTTATGAATTAATTGTTGGTCCACTTCACTATTCATTGCATTTTTAGCTCCTACATTTAACAACTGCATTTCATTCTAGTTTTGCCTTACTTCTGTGCTACATTTTTGGTTGTACATTTGTGTTAGTTCTCCTGCATTTTCTGCTCTTGCTTTTGCTATCGTTTGCTGCTTCACCTCCTAGCTAGTTAGACTGTCGTTTTGGTCCAGCTATTGTGTACAATGTACTTGCCACTTGTATGTTTTGCTTCATCTGTTACAGTGCCGTTTTGTGTGGACTTTTGATTGTCATGGGCTGCTGGATCGTCATTTTCTTCTCTTGCTGGGCTTCCTGCACTGAACATCGTTTCCTTTGGCTGTGCTGCATCTCTCCTTCTTCCAACAGCCTCTTGACTTCATTTAATTCCTATAAAACAAGTTGTAAGGGTTGTTGTTAATTCACATAATTGCATGCATAATCCATACAGCTCACATTCTTTTCTTTTTTTTCTTCTTTGTGTCTATTAATTTTCTTCTTCTTACTCCATAAAGACAACTAAAAATTAATCTTCAAAAAATGGCCCAAATATCATGCTTTTGACTCACTTTAACTTCTTTGCTTCCAAATTATGCCTAAAATCACATACGAGTCAAAGTGAGTATCTTAAACAATTTATTGTCCTTAATCGCAAAGTGTTATGAAATAATTAAATAATCAATTAAGCACCTATCATCTACTACTGAAGATGTTCTTTCTTCTCTTCTTAACCTCCGTAGTGTTCTCTTGATTTTCGGATCAAGTTCCTTAATTTCTCTACAATGAGATCTGGTCACTACTATACACCAACACTCACAAACTTTCAAAAGTTAACAAATAATAAAAGAAGAAAAAAAAAGAAACAAATATATTCACAAAACACTAATTAAAATAAAATACAAAAATTAGAATGCCACACGCCCTGTACAACGGTGCCAAAATTTAACAGTACATGTCGAGTGTGCTGTAAAATTTACCTAACACTGCATACTAAAATTTATAGTTATGGTGAGTCGGGATCGAATCCGTAAGGAATGTTTAATTAATTTTCGTAACAAAATTAATTTATTCAAGGAAAATATAAAAGGGGTTTTTTGAATTTTGCAATTTAGAAAATAAAATAAAAGCAAACTATCGAAAACAAATTAAAACGAGTGATTGAAAAATGATTAAATTGTTAAATATACGTAAGGTCCGATTTAGGTTCAATCTCGACCTAAAAATAGTCAAACATATTTCACCATCTTAACGTCTTTACAACTCTCTTCAAACTATCGATTTGAGACTAATAGAATGCTTTACTAATCTCAATTTTCCCTTAGGTTTTGTTTAATCAAGATACGATCATTAATTAAACCTAACTACTAGATAACCTAGGATACGATCTCTAAATTTAATTTGGCAATCACATTATGATATGGAAAACAATTAATATAAGCAGTAACCTTACATGTTTCGATTATCTAACCTAAGTTATATTATTTGTAATGATACGAGATCATCAGATGCTACTCACAGGCATCAAAAGTAACGATTACGGATTACATTCAATGTTTTAAAAATAGGTTTGAAATAGAACAATCAAAATAATGTATTAAGATCATTCATCCTAAAACCCGATCAAATCAACATTAACAACATAATAATCCAAAATGAAATTACAACATTAAAATGATAAAATAGCTTAACCATAACTTGGCGTTAATATTCCTATTAAACCAGCATCAGGAAGCTAGCTTTCCATCTTCATTTCTATGCTCCAAGCATCAATCATCTTCTCGTAGTTGCTTCGATGGTGAAAGAATGAAGAGAGAATCAAGCGTCTCCACCCTCTATTCTGCACTCCTCTCTATTTTTTGATTTAATTTTTGGTCCACCATCACTATTTACGCCCCTCGTTACTGTGCATTTCAATCTTTAAAACCCTGCACAATGTCTATGATGGAGTGAAACATCTGTGTTTACATAGGCATTTTTTTGCGTGAAACAAAAATGTTCACACCAATCCTTCTAGGCTTCTACATCGTTTAGCTCATCAATTGTTGCATGCTTTGCTCATGGATGGCTGTCATTTAATTTACGTTATGTATGGGGCTATCTCATCATGTTGTTGCCGTTTCATTCTCTTATTTTCTTCTTCTGCTATCATTTCATGCTTTTGCTTCTAACCATTAATTTCACGTTGGGCCATGCAAAATTATTCAATTTCCATGCATAGCAGTTGTGAGCTATATTGCTTCATCATCTTAATTTTCTTGTCTTTACTTGCTCCAACATTTATCATTTTTATTCCACAAAGATAAGTGAATATGGAAATTGAAAGGATGGCTTCAATGAACATACTTTTGGGTCACTTTAGTTCCTTTACATCCTAAATGTACCTAAAATCAAATATGAGCTAAAGTGAGCATCCTAAGCATTTCTAAGGCATTAATCACTAAGTGTAGTATATCAAATGAATTAACATTTAAGCACATATCAATGGATGAATTAGTTACCTCGTTTTCTCATCGAACATCATTGCGAGTGCTAAAGTGTTATGTGTTAGCAACCATCTGCTCTAGTAAGATCATGGCTTTAATGGGATTCTTCTCACAAAGTACCCCACCACTCACTGCATCAACCAAACTCCTCTCCATTGGTAATAGTCCTTTACAGAAATATTGGATGAGGAGTTGCTCTGGTATGCTGTGGTGTGGACAATTAGCATATAACTTCTTGAACTGCTCATAGTGCTCGTAAGGGTATTCTTCGTTATGCTAGTTGATACCATATATCTCCTTTCGAATACTTGCTGTCTTTGAAGTTGAAAAATATTTCTCCAAGAACAGTTGCTTCATCTCTAGCCACATATTTATACTTCTAGCTGGTAAATCAAATAACCATTCCTTCGCTGCATCCTTGATTGAGAACGGGAAGGCTCTCAACATGATTTGCTCATTCATCACCCCCAGAGGCTTCATGCTCAAACAAACCACATCGAACTCCTTGAGATGTTTATGTACATCCTCACTGCAAGGCCATGAAAGTTAGGCAATAAATGTATAAGTCCAGACTTTAACTCAAAGGTAATATATTCAGTAAAATTTGGAAATGTTATACATAATGGTCTTTGAGTTAAGTCGGGCACAGCAAACTCCCTCAGAGTTTTCAGGTTTTCCATCGTAACTTCATATTCTGATTCTGATTATGATTCTGATTGTTCTACTAGAGTTGATCTTGCTTCCTTACGCAATCTCCATAATGTTCTCTAAATATCCAAATTAAGTTGCTCAATTTCTTTATAAAGAGATCTGGTCACTACCATACACCAACACTAACAATCATTTAAAAAATAACAAATAGTAAAAGGAAATGATTATAAAAAATATATACAAAAAGCACCAACTAAAATCAAAAATGAAAATTAAACTACCACACTCCTTGACAGCGATGCCAAAATTTAACAGTTCATGTCATTTGCATTACAAAACTTACATATTAAAATTTGTAGTTTTGATGGGTCGAGATCAAATTCACAGGGAATGTTTAGTTAATTTCTGTAACAAAATTAATTAATGCAAGGAAAATATAAAAAGGGGGTTTTGGATTTTAATCAATTTAGAAAATGAAATCAAAATAAACTATCAAAAACAAATTAAAGCAAGAAATCGAAAATGATTAAAGTGTCGAATATGAGTAAGGTCTAGTTCTAGGTTCAATCTTGGCCTAAACACAATCAAGCATATTCCATCATCCTAACGTCTTTACACCTCTCTTCAGATTATTGATAAGAGACTAACAGTACGTCTGCTAATTTTAGTTTTCCATTAGGTTGTGTTTAATTAAGATACAATCATTAATTAAACCTAACTACTAAATAACCTAGGATATGATCTCTAGATTTAATTTGGTAGTAGCATTACGATATGGAAAACGATCAATATAGGCAATAACCTCACACGTTCGAGTTATCTAACCTAAATTATGTTGTTTCTAGTGATTCAAAGCCATTAGATACTATTAACAAACATAAAATGTAACCATTACAGATTACATTCAACATTATACCAATGGGTTCGTAATAGAACATCAAAATAATGTATTAAAATCATCAATACAAAACCTGATTCAATCAAAACAAATAGCACAATAATTCGAAAAGAGATTGCAGCGTTAATAGGATGAAATAGCATAACCGTGACTTGGTGTCAATATCCCCATTGAACCGACGTTAGGAAGTTAGTCTTCCATCTTCATCTTCAAGCTCTCACAGTCGGCCATCCTCTCCATCGACACTGTCAGTGTTGAAGAATGAAGAAAATTGAAGAGAAAATGAGAGAAAACTGTCAACTAGTTTATGTACCGAATATCCTTTTTTCTGCCATCATTTAACATTTCCCTTTATAGAATAAAACTAGCTTTAACCGAGGGACACCTGGCCAATTATAGGAAACTTGGCCATTCTCACGCATGTTAGTTACTTCTCACGGGTGTGAGAGCACCACACAGGTGTGACTTAACATGTCACACATATAACTAGCTTCTCACGACGGTAAGAAACATAGCTTGCATGGTGAGCATGAGATGCTTGGTTGCTGAGTGCTATTCGTGAGAAGCATGGGTGAGAAGGTAGCTGTCGTGAGAATGCATGGGCTAGCTGTCACCATGAGAAGAATACATAGGAGTTGGCTAGAAGGAGAATGCATGGGTGTTGTGTGAGAAGCAGCTAGCTAGATGAGAGGCAGGCATGCTTAGGAGCTATTACCATCGGAGCATGGTAAGTGCATAGGAGCTGTCAAGAAGCATGAGAACATGGCAATTGGCTGAAAGCATGAGAACATGCATGGGAGTTGGCTATCATAGCTATGAGACTTCACTCACGACTGTGACAATTTTCCTGTAAGCTGTAAATGGTCTTCCTAACTGCTTTCGTGCTTCTTCTTTTTTTAATTCTCTTCTCACTTCACGAATCAATAAAATATGGATATTAAGAGGATGACTTCAATGAATATGCTTTCGGGTCACTTTAGCTCCTTCACTTTCAAAATGTACCTAAAATATGAGCTAAAGTGAGTATCCTAAGCATTTCTAAGGCGTTAATCACTAAGTGTAGTAGATCAAATGAATCAATATTTAAGTGCATATCACAGAGCCTCCATGATCGCTTGTCTAACGATCAAAAATTGATTAAGCACTAAAAACAGATGGCATGGGAGTTTTAACCCAATCTATGAGTTATGAAAGATGTCAGTTGAAGATAAGAACCAGCTATTCTTCAACTGCATATACTCCAAAATTGTGTGGAGCCAAGTGCTTCACATATTGGAAGCTTACTGCAATTTTTATTATTGGATTGCTATGCTGAACCGGCTTATCAAAATTTTCAAGCATCATAAAGAAGATGACATGCTGTTTAAAGCAGTTTTCACAATCTCAATTTACAACTTTTGGAAGGAGAGAAACAAAAGGCTCTGTATAAGGGAGGAAACAAGTAAATACCAACTAGTAGAGAACATTACTAATGAAATCAGAGCTCTTGTAATAGCTAAGGAAGCAACACATTACTTGTCAACTAGAATGAAATCTAGATGGAACTTATAACTTAATTGCTTGAGCTGCCAATAGTGTAACATTTTGTGCATTGACCATTGTAATGTAGTCTTTTTGGATTACCTTAAAGGAGACCTCATTGTAATGATGTAAATAGTTTAACTATAGTCAATAAAATTTTCTTTCAATTTTCAAAAAAAAAAGAAGGTACTGCAAGTTAAAACGTCCTCTTAGCTCAGTTTTAGCATGTAACATCCAATAAAAATTATTATGGTTATGTTTAAGATTAGTAGAAATAAAAATGAACATAGATTAGATCTAGCTAGCAAAAAAAACATTGTATTTTAGAACACACTTATATCAATGCATATGAAAGAAAATTCTTATTTCTTTAAAATTGTTATAGAAATAGTTAGTATGATATAAAAAATAATTTTATTATAAAATTTTCATTTTGTTTTAAAAAATCACAATAATAAAAATTAAAAAATAGATTCTCTTTTGCAGTTGATAATTTTTAGGAAAACATGGGACATAATGAATAAGAAAAAGATAAATTTTAAGAAGAGTGCTCAACTTTGTAATGTCGAGATTTTTTTTTCTTCCGAATGGTAAAATTCTTCAATTACTCTTATTAATATAATCCTACAAAACTTGCTTATATGCAAGTTAGTGGTCAGAGATGACCACAGATAGTTGGCAAGTAGTCAGTCCTAATTTATAAACATAGCATATGACTTTCACTTGATTAGAGAGGATATGAATATTTTTATTTTATTAACAATGGTAATTATAGTATAGTTGTTAATTTTTTCCATTAATTATCTATTTCCATTGAAAATAAAAAGTTAGGTGGATATTGTTCAGAAAAATAATAAAATAGAACATTATATTGAGACAACAAGTAAGTTCAAACTTGGTATATAGAGTGTAAGGCAAAGGACTGGTGTAGGTATCTTGGCTATCAAGGAACTAATACATGATGTTGTAGGGGTAATAAGGAACAATGATGGGATTTTTTCCTTAAAGATTATGATGAAAAATATTGTCTTCAATTTGCTGTGTGTTTAGGCACCCAAGAAAGGTTGGAAGAACAACCTAAGTGTGAATTTCTCAAAGAGTTAGATGAGAAAATTTAGTAGATTTCCCGTAATGAGAAAGTTATTCTAATGAAGACTTTAATAGCAATATAGGGTTAACTTCAAATGAGTATTCTTATGCTCACGAGTGCTTTAGGTAAAGAGATGGGAACAATAGTGGCACTTTTTTGTTAGACTTTTTAGTGGCATTTGATTTGGTGGTAACCAATTTATTCTTCAATAAAAAAGTGTAGCATTTCGTAACCTTTAATAGTGGAACTGTGAAGGCTCAGAACAACTTATTCCTTGTAAGATGAAGCAATCGAGCAAGTTGTAAGGATTATAAGGTGATATCTAACACATTCTTGTCAACTTAACATAAAATATTGATCATGAATCTTATAATTAAGGTTTGGAGAAGAAATAAAAGTTCTTAGAGGTGCATTATAATAAGATGGTGGAATTTAAAATGGGACACTATGGAATAACTTAGGGATAGAGTAATGTTTAGAGAAGAATGGAAACTAAAAGGCGATGTTAACCAAATGTGGGAGTGGGTAACAACCCATTTAAGGAATACAACTAAGTAAATATTAAGAGTTTCTAAAGGGCTAGGGGTAGTAAGAAGGAGTCTTGATGGTGACAAGAAGATGTATAAGAAAAGGTAAAGATCAAGAAGGTTACCTAAAAAACTTTATTAGATAGCAACACAAATAAAGAGGTAGTAGCTAATATAGAGAGTTATAAATTGACAAAGAAAGAGGCGAAGAAGATAGTCTTAAAAGCCAAAAATAAAGCCTATGATAAAATAAATGATTGGAAACTAAAGATGGAGAAAATGACATATTTAAGTTAGCAAGATATAAGGAATGGAAAGCGAGGGACATGGATCAAGTTTATTGTACAAAGGATAAAGTAGGATGAGGGCTCATAGATGAAAACAACTTCAGGTGAAAATGGCAGATATACTTTTATAACCTTTTAAATGAAGACAGATATGACAATGTTTCCTTGTGTGATCTTAGCACTTCTAAGAAACATCTAAACTTCATTTATTACTAAAACATAGTGAGAGAAGAAATTAAAGGAGCTTTAAGGTAAATGAAGGGTGGAAAGGCAGCAGGACCTAATTAGTTACCCATAAAGGTGTAGAAGAGCCTAGGAGAGGGTCTTACTTGGTTAGCCAAGCTTTTCAATGTGAACGTCAAGTCCACCAAGATGCTGGATGAGTAGACATTTTGTAAGAATAAAAGGGACATCCAAATCTGTTACAACTATAGAAGCATCAAACTACTTAGTCAAACTATAATGTTATAAAAGAGGGTAACTAAGAAGAGAGTGAGAAAGGATGAAACTATCTAAAGGAACCAATTTAGTTTCATGCCAGGGAAGTCTATAACAGAAATTGCATACCTAATTGAATGATTAATAGAATATTATAGGGATAAATAAAGAGACCTGCACACAATTTTGACTAAATTAAAAGAGGCTTATGACATGGTACCTAGGGAAGTCATATGGAGGTGTTTAGAAAATAAATGAGTTCCTATGACATATGTGCTAGTTATTCGGGATATGTATGAAGGTATTAAGACTAGAGGAAGGATGAGAAGAGGAGTTACAAAGCAATTTTCTATTGGTATCAAGCTACACTAAGAATCCTCATTGAGGTCCTTCTTATTTACAATAGTTATGGATAAGCTTATCAAGAATATCTAGGATATGCGTTAATGTATGTTGTTTGCTGATGATGTTATTTTAGTAGATAAAACAAAAGAGAGGGTTAATGTCAATCTAAAACTATAAAGGATCCACTACAGCCGAAGGAATTTCAATTAAACAAGACTGAGATTGAGTACTTAGAGTGTAACTTTTCAGGCCATAGAGTTACACCTGATGTAGAGAAAAAGACTACTTCATAATTTATATCATAAAATGACTATTTTAAGTACCTTGGATCAATAATACAAAGCGATGGTGAGATAGATGATGACATAGTTTACTATGTCAAATTAGGATAGCTTAAATGAGTGGCGCATCAAGAGTTTTATGTCATAAGAAGATACTACTCACTACAAGAAAATCATAAATTAACGTCAAAAATTTATCGACAGAATACAAAAGATCGTCAGTACATATGTCGTCGAAGTTTAGATATAGTGATGGAAACAATTGTCATCGGTAAAAGTGGGGGGAAGGAATTTGGCGCAAAATCTCCGATGACATATAGCGACGACATAACCATTCCCGTCGGTAAAAATAATAGCTTTGGACATTTACCAACGAAAACTATTCCGTCAGTGAGTTTGGCTAAGCTTCTTTTATTTACTAACGGAATAGCGTCCGTCGTTAAATTGATATCTAGTTTATTGACGAACAATGTGTTCCGTCGCAAAATTAAGCGGCAAGACGTCGTGGCTAAATATTTGATGAATTTAAATACCGATGGAATTTAGTTTCCGTTGGTAATTAAGGACTGGTTAATAAACAAAACGACGTCGTTTGGTTTAAAACCAAACGACGTCATTTTGCTCTTCATCTTTAACCCAACGAATACCCCTCTATTTTCTTCTTCCTCTCTCCTCCGTCGTCGTTGTTTGTTTTGGGCGATTATCCTTGCTTCCACTGTCATTTTCTACGTGTTTTCTGGCCCATCGTGCGTCATTTTTCGGTAAGCTCTCTATTGGGTGAATTTTTTATCCAAAAAACATAACTTTTATATTTGAACCGTGGGTATTTTGGGTGGTCAGTTTTTGTGTGATTATTGTTGTTGTATGTCATTTTTTGTGTCATTGTTGGTTGATTTGTTGTTTACATGTATTATTGTTGGTAAATAATGGAAGAATGCATTTGTTTTGTGATTAGTTAGAGATTATACATATTGCCTATGAGGTGTTCGATAAAATGCCCCTTATGATTG
>JANQAP020000135.1:4257021-4273039 GCA_026874005.2 Erythroxylum coriaceum
AATACCCATTTAGTAGAGTCAATAGTAGTTAAAGAAATCATGAAAACATTTTTCATAAATGTCCCACCTTGTTTCTTACCTTTCATAGTAGCCAAATACTCTGGGCAGTTCCTCTTCTAGTGTCCCTTCTTTGTATAGAAGAAACATTTAGCATCCTTTCGGTCAACTTTCTTCTCCTTACCCTTGGATTTGTTCCAAACACCCTTGGGTGCAAGATGATTTTTCTTGGGCTTCTTCTTGCCCTTCCACTTGCTCTTAGAAGAGTTACCAACCAGATTTTCAGACCCTGACACTTTCACCTTCTCAGACGATACTGCTTGATTTTCATAATTGATCAACAAGTTGAGCATATCATGAAAATCACAGTCCATCTTGTTCATGTTAAAGTTAATAATGAATGGTGAAAAAGTATCAGTAAGAGATTGTAAGATCAAATCTTGTGATAACTCTTTCCTTAGTGAACACCCTAACTTCTCAAGTTGTTCTATAAGATCAATCATCTTAAGAATATGGGGTCTTATAGGAGATTTGGGCTTCAGTCCAAACTTGAATAAGGAGTTAGATAACTGGTATCTAGCAGTCCTACTTTGTGACCCATATCTTCTTAAGATGCTCAATGATCTGTGGAGGATTCATACCTTCATGCTGCCTTTAGATTTCAGAACTCATTGATGCCAAAATAATACACTTGACATTAGTACTTTGTTCATTGTACTTTAAATATGCATCCAAGGAATTAGCATCGTCATCTTCCTCAAGAGGCGCTTCCTTCACGAGTTTATCGATCACATTGATAAGTTTTTTGTGCATGAGAACAATTTAAATATTGTGGTACCAATCATCAAAATTGTTACCAGCTAGCTTGTTAGCATCAAGAATGCTTCGCAATGATAGAGTAGACATTTTGAGAAATCTAATAATAAAAAGAAAAACATCAAAACAAGAACACAATCATATATCATTAAGACAAGGACTTTTATCTAAATGATATAAAAAAACTTTAAAACATGAATGAGCCCCTTGGTTGTCAAGTCGTTACTCATACATAATTAAAGAGTGGTAAATTACCTATTTTGTCATATAAAATTTATAGTAGGCAAAATACTATATAGTCCCCTGGTTGTCAGGTCGTTCCTATTAGTATAGTTGAGTTTATCTATCCAAGTGATGGAGAATTAATTAATATTATACGCCCTAGGTAGTCTAGGCCAAAAGTATAAAACTAAGTAATTTTTCCTCACACATGCATCATATGCAATAGAAAATATTATTTATCCCTGAACTACAAGTCACCTGGTTATCAAGTCATTCATTGTAAACAAAATAAATATTATTATCTACTTGTATGGAAAATCCCTTTTGATAAAATATCATATATTATATTAATATAAACTCAATAATTTTAAAGGGTCAAGATTTCATGTTATTAAAACAACTTTAATAACACTACTGATCATATCACCTTTCCAAACAACATTTACAATTAAAGCTGTTTATCAATATAAACTCACGCATATTGAATGAATAACATGTAAGTTTTCCGTTTTCCATTTCCACATGAAACCAATATCAAAGTGAAACCAATATAATCTCATGCATATTAAATGAACAATATTTACAACATGTAAGTTTTCCAATTTTTGTTTCCACGTGGAATCAATTACAACGTGAAACCAATATGTTGTTATAGATTGAATGAACAACTTCCATGTTTTGAAACAAAACAAAAAACTATAATTTTGAATCAGTAAACAAGGAATGCAACAAAATACGCAAATCATAACGTTTTCATTTTTCAAGTATGATGTGAGCACAAACCTGGCTCTGATATCAATTGAAGGATTGCAAACATAGCGAAAACAAAAATTATAATCCTGTATTCATCTATTGCGTTTAAAAATTCATACTAATTACAAGAACAAGCAAAAACAAATACCTGAAATTTATGAGGATTAATCGATAGTGAACTTCGAAAATATGAAGTCTCTATGCACTCCACACAGAGAAATACGTCTCGCTTTTAACATTTGATATGGCTATGGTGGAATTTGAAGGACCCTTTCTTCAAGAATTGAGAAACAAGTTTTCTTCTCTTTCTCTCTTTTTGATTTAAACGTACAAAGTGAGAGAGTAAAAAAAAAACTTCCACTCTTCTCTTCGTAAGTTTTATGTATTACTATGTAAATGGAATAACTAACTTTTTATCCATTGAATGTGAAATGATGGTAACTCTTTTTTCAACACTTATCATTTTGCTTTCTTTTTTTTATAAAAGCAAATAAAATAAAAAACATTTTATATTATTTATTTTGCATAAGAGAGTTTCCAATATTAATTATATTTTCTGTGCTAGCAAAAAATATAATAATATTCCATATACATTATTTAATAAATTATTTCATAATAAATTAAATAATCATAAATAGAAAATATTACACTCGTAAGTGTGTGACCACATAGGTTCATCACTAAGCTGGTAGTAATTAATCCAATTAATTACTAATCAAGGTTGGCATCTAACAACACTCCTTAACAATCGGATAGTGTGAAGTAACAACCTTACAAAGACGGAACTTGATTAAGGATAATGTATTATTACCTTCCATCATTACAACTTCGGATTATCCTAAGGTATGGTTTAACTATCAAACCCTATTAGATAACCAACTATGTTATATGTCAATCATTAATGATTAGTGAATGACTTAAGAAACTCTTTTCCTCACTCATTCAATCGCCTTGGCCAAGTTATTGATACAACCATTAAGATCAATGACAACATAGAGCTCAAACTCATTACCTAGAGTCGATGGATCCCTTCTTGACTCACCACTAATCAGATAGGTACTTAATTATATCCAATGACCATTCAAATAGCATTTTTACACACTAGGTGTCTAACATTAAAATATAATAAGTGACCTATTGATTACTATGATGATCTCAGGTCAAAGGAAAAATATACATTTAAATCCTTATGAGAATATTCCACTTAATAGTTCATAGGTAATATTAACCATTAGGAATTCTCAGTTTGGTCAACTCAATGATCATATCTCTATATGCATCATCTATATATGTAACTTAGTAAATGAAATCTACTAATATCCATTCAATATATACTATTACATACATATTGATCTAACTGGATCATTAAAAGTCCCTATTTAATGATCCTACGATCAAGAACACTTTTAGATTAAACTTTAAAGACTTTACTCTCATTATCATAATCTCCATTATGATGGCAAGCGTGTAAATTTAATCAAAGACTTATCATATTAGGATAAAAGCAATAAACATAATATGATAATATAATCATTTGCCATTTTAATAAACAAAGTTAATAATCACAAAACAAAGGTGTTCAATCTATTACATAACGATTAGGTTATGGGCATAATTCCAACAAAAGAGAATTGTTGCAATTCATTTAGTGATTTGAGAATGAAAATATTATTAATTAAATTAAACTTATCAATTAACTTTAAACATTTAAATCACCTAAAACACATGGTTTGTATTGTAAGTCATTAATTATAGTTGAGGTTTATTACAAAATAATAATACCTGTACTATAGATGCAAATAATGAAATTGATTTACCTCTGTGACAAATGATAGCATGTATACACAAACAACCAAAGTTAACGAGGCATTTAAAGCTTGAATTGGAAAGTAAATAAATTCAATTTAATAGTAATTTGTCTTAATTAAGTGTGAAAGATCATGAGACATGTATTGTGGAAAGTGAATGTTATTAGCAGATAATTAGGGATATAATTAACAGATATTTAAATATGTAATTAATATACATTAAAAGATATTTCATAAATTATGTCATTACATATATAAATAATTCTATTTGTAATTATTGATATATATAATGACTAAGAATTTCTTCTTCATTCTCTCTTTCTTTTTCTCTAATATAGTATCTGAGACCCTTTATAAAAAGGGTTAAAAGTTGTCTTTTATTCCTAAATTTCTAGAGAAATTATGATCGTTCTTTAGTAGTTTGCTATGCTTCAACTCCTTTTGTTTATTACTACGATCACTACAGTGAAAACCATATCTCTAAATTCTTCACAATGTGTTCACATGCTCTGTCCAACTAAATCTATGTATTTTATAAAATTCTGTAGTTTTAGATTTGAAGAAGATCAAAGCGCATCACTTTGATCTCCAAAAAATGGAACATTTTAAAAGAAAGATAAAAACACCTATCATCAAAAGAACAATGGCAAAAGAATATAATCAAGGAGACCAACAACGTTTTTTAGGCTTCTTAATGTTCTTAAATAGTATTTTAGGGTCTTGGGGGGTGTAACTAGGATTTTCTTCCTTTGGTTGGTTCCAAAAATACCCCTAAACCTTAAAACAAATGGAAAAAGTTACATCCGGGAAGCCTCTGTCATGAATGTGACATTGAGAGTCACAACCGTGACTCTAGGAAAAACTCTTCTGTCACGATTGTGACCTTACCATGCAGCTCCATGCATGTCCAACTTCCTTGTTATTCACTTATTTGATTTCCAACACTAACAAATACATCAAGAAACATAAAATTAAGATTGAAAACAAGCTTTAAACCACACAAACACTTAGAATATAAACAAACACTCACATTAACACAATTCAAACCCTATAGAATTGACAATCATCTAATAAATACCTATAAATATATTGACACACCTATCAAAACTTAGTATAAACTACACCTATCAAGTTGATTATGTCTTAAAATAGGTAGAGGCTCACGTCTTACCTACTAATGATGTTAAGGAAGTTGTTAAGTTCTTTAAGAAGCTATTTACTTGATTTAAAATACCTAGCATTGTAGTTAGAGACAAGGGCATATACTTCTGTGACCATCATTTTGAGGAAGTAATTAAATATTTGGTGTTAGACATAAAGTATTTAACCGTATCATCCTCATACTAGTGGCTAAGTGAAAGCAATTAATAGGAAGCTAAAATTAATATTGGCAAATATTGTTGAGCACTCAAGTAAAGATTGGTTTATAAAGTTAGATGATGCTCTATAGACCTATAATATTGCTTACAAAATAGCCATTTACACCATGATGTTTAGACTAGTTTATGGAAAATTCTGTTATTTGTTTGTGGAATTAGAGCATAAAGCATTTTAGACTATATAATTTCTTAACTATGATTTAGACCATGTAGGTGACAAATGCATACTACAGATCAATGAGCTAGATGGGAGAACAATAAGGAATATAAAAACTCAAGGAAATAAAAGAAGAAGACAAAAAAGAGGCATAACCAACATCAAAAACATGCTAAGGAGTTTAAATCGGTAGATAAATCTTACGTTATAATTCCCAAATTTGATTATTCTTTAGTAAGCTTAAATCTAAACGGTCAGGACCTTTTACTATTACCTAAGTCTTTCTTTATAGAACCATAGAAATCATGCATTAAGATCAGGTCAAGTTTAAAGTTAATTGACATAAGTTAAAGTTATACTTACGAGGTGATACCAATGAGTTTAAGTGTGCTTTTTGCAAGCTATATGCCCTGCAAAATGCTTAAGTAATGAGTCCAATTAAAAGACTTATAAAGAAACATTTATTGGGAGACAACCTAATATTTTATGTGTGGTCATTTCAATGTGATTTGATTAGCATTAATTTTAGTATCTCTTTGTTACATTTTGATATGATTTAATTACTAAAAAAAGCCCAAACTTTCATCAATTTTTTAGTTATAATCCGAACTTTAAAAAGTAGCAATAAAATACCCAAAATTTTAATTTTTTTCAATTCTAGCCCGAATTTCAAAAATTAGCAATAAAAATGTTCAATTTTTCATTTTTTTTTCAATTCTAGTTCGACGTTAATGTTTCGGTTAAGTTTACTGACGTAGTTTGCCACTTATTTTTGAAACCTTAACTATTAATACACGTCAGTCAAAATTAACATAACTAATGAAGATTAATGAAATGATGTCGTTTAATTACATAATTAAAACGATGTTGTTGTTTAAAAATGACCTAAATCAGATTACGCAGCCCCGACGACGTTATGCTTTGATTTTAATTTTTTCTTTCGTTTTCAATTTGTTCTCTCGACGCCCTCACCCTTCAATTTTTAGATTACAGCCTTGACGCCCTCACACTAAAGGCATTAAGAGAACGAACAAAAAACAAAGAACTTACTGATGCAGTACGCTATAATGTGAGAGTAGTTTAGGGTGTTAGAAGAATAAACAAAAAACAAATGGTTGAGGACATCGGGAGAACAACAGATAAAGTCTGGCTAGAAGTGAAGAAAATTAAAAATTTAAGCATTTTATTGTGACTTTTTAAAATTTGGGCTAGAATTAAAAAATTGAAAATTTAGGGATTTTATTGTTACTTTTTAAAGTTTAGGCTATAATTGGAAAATTGACGAAAGTTTAAATTCTTTTTGGTAACTAACCCTTTTGATATTTATACTTTTGTTTTAATTTAAAGTAATTGTTAGACTCTTGGATTAAATTATAAATTGAAGGTGATTAACTATTAGCTTGTTTATATCTACTTAAACTTAACTTCATTTAAGTTCTATAGATTTATAGAAAATGCAATAATCAAAATAATAACTTAATTATTATTATGATTCCTTTAAGATTATCGTATATCGATGATCATTTCTAATAAATAATGCTTTCATTAATTTACAAATAGAAAAAAAGTGAATACAAACAATTTACTTTCCTTTTGTATATCATCTGAAAATCAACACTTTTATATGTATGTATCTTTTTGCAACTCCTTTTTTGGTCATTTTTAGATTCTATTTCTCATTTAATATTAATTAGCTCAATATAAATAATTATTTTTATATTATTTTACAATAAATTGATTAAAAATCTAATAGTTATTTTAAATTTGGATTAGTTTTAAAATTTTAAAAATATATTTGTTATATATATTATGATATTTTATTATTTTTAATCTGTTTTTCAACAATATAAAACTTTTATTCTTGATTACTTTTTATTTAATAAATTATTTGAATAGAGGGAGTATAAGTAATTTTTTAAAAATTCATAGCACATCATTATCCTTTAACTAAAGGTAAAAAGGTCAAATTGGATCCCAACGTTTTCATTAAAATTTAATTTATACTCAAACATTTCTATACATTTAAAAGAAACTTTAATATTTTATAAACGTTCAAATGACTATCTTACTTGGCATAATGGGCCCAAAATTTTTTAAAAATAAATACAATAAAATTTCTCAATCTCTCATCTATTTTCTCTATCCTCTCTCCTTCTTATCGTTGTATGTATTTATCAGCTTCTTACAAACACCAACAAGTAATTTCAAATTTTAGTTTCATCTTTATGTAAAGTTATTAGGTCCTTATAAAGAGTAAGAGCCAAGATCCAACCAAAATAAATATACAATGCAACCCATCAATGGTTGGAATGGTAATAATTGGATTAGTAACTTTTATCCCCAAACAAGGTTGCATGTACACCAGAAGTGACAAAAGAGTGCAAGAAGATAATGTTGAATAAGTTATTATATTTTATCAAAGAATTAAATAGAAAAAAAATTCTATATTACAGCTTTGTATATACAAGAAAGCATAAATATGAATAATAAAAAAGCAAAAAGTTACAATAAAAAGAACAACCAACAAACATTTACCAGCTGGTCATAAAGAAAAGGATCAACAACAAAAGTTGTAAGAAAATTAGCACTAGAAAGCGAAGCGTAGGTGATAACTGGGTTAGCTAGCTACAAACCAGGCTGAACTCTTTTATTTTCTCCATATATTCATCTATTAACAAATAAACCAAATGTTAAGTAAATAAGAGAACACAACTCATACACTGTCTTTTGTTCTTTTTAACAGACAATTATGTGCACATTAAGATGACCACAGGTCAAACAAGCGTGATAAAATGAACCAAGTATATCTGCAGAAAACAGTTAAATCTCAATTCTAGTGAATAATTATATCTAAAGGTACGTAGTAGTTTTGATGCAGAGAGAAATCATTATCAAAAGAGTTGGAGTCCAAAGATGCTATAACTATTCTAAAAAAGCAGTAAACATGGCCTTGCGTATTTATTTTGTATTGCAACACCGACCCAACTAATCCGAACCAACTCGCTCACGCTATGACACTCTTTCCTCAGCTTCGCATCCCTCTATAGCTCTTATCTCTGCCACTGCCAGTGCTTCACAGATGTTGATCCCTCTCGACAAGCCATGCACATTGACGACAAAACCACCATTCACTTAGGGGGACCTGGTCCCAAAACAAAAATTCTTTGTTCTTTAACACCATTTTATTATAATAGTACACAATTGCCAATGTTCTTTAATTTTTTGGGCCAGAATATAATGTCTACGTACCTGCACCTGGTCTTTTTTGGAGACTTAACAACTATGTTTGTTGATAGACAGGTAAAAAATATTCCAAGTAACGTCTGAAGCGAAACTGCCTGAGAAGTTTGATGTAGAGAAATGAGAGCATACATACCATATGATGGTTATGGCGAGAACGAGAAAGGTGGTGATAGCAAACTCTATCGCAAACGTGAGTAAGAGCAACCATGACGAGTTATAGAAGGGAGAGAGATAGAGAGAGAGTTTTATTGTATTTATTTATTTTTAATTTTTGGGTCTATTTAATTATCATGTAAATAAATATTTGATAAAGATTCCACCAAAAAATGTTCAAGATAAGGGAGGATTGATTGATAGAAAATTTAATTTAAAGTTCAAATTAAATTGTAATAAAAACATTAATATCTAATTTAACGTTTGTATCAGTATCACCGAACTAAATTCAAACCTATCCGGACTTAGAAACATAGTGTGTCAGTATCGATTGCGAGCGATATCAGATGAAATGCCAGAGAAGTCCCCCTGTCGCTTCACAACATAAACCTCTTAGCTCCCTTCTCCCTCTCTCTTTTTCCCTATTTCCGTCACATTCCTGTCATACGGCCAAAATATTTATTAAAAATTGTAAAAAATGTGAAAAATATATTTAGAAAAAAAAAAAAAACTGAAAACGGAAACTCCTCTGGTTTGCTGGGTGGTTCCAAAATGAGCTACATCTCTCTCTCTCTCTGGATCCGTAAGTTGTTCCTTTCCTTTTTCTCAATGTGAAATTTGTTTTTCCCGATGAATTTCCGTTGACTCCAGATGCCCTTGATTGAAGCCCATTTGTTCCTACTCTTTTCCTCTGTTTTATATCGTTCCATAACTGATATCTAGAGATCCTTCGTTCTTATAAAACCCTAGATCTCGTCGTTCTGGCGGTTTTCCACTCCTTTGAATTTAATTCAGGGTTTTAGTGTTTGGATCTCGAGGTTTGGACCCCAATTCGAGCTTTTTGGATAAGGGGAGAGAGGTGAATTGGTTGAAATTGGAAGGTCTTTTTTCGTAGATCGTTTGGTTTATGGCTTCAAATCCTCCATTGGTTGTGATGGAGGATCAGACGGACGAAGATTTCTTTGATAAATTAGTGGATGATGATTTTGGTCCCACCAATTCCGACTCCGTTGATCCTAAGTTCACCGAAGGCAGTGATTCTGATGAGGCCAAGGCCTTTGCTAATCTGAGTGTTGATGATAATGTTGTTGATGGGGGGTTTGCTGGGAAAAATGAAATTGGTTCAGTTCAAGATCGGGTAGCGCTTAGTAATATGTTGGATTTGTCAAATTCGACTCCCTGTCAGAGTGCAATTGATTCAAACAATGATGGAATTAGATCAGAAGGTTTGTCGGATTTTGCAATGAGTGAAAGTAATGTTTTGTTGAAATCAGGGGCGAAGGAGATTGGATGGAGTTCATTTTATGCTGATACCTCACAGGAGGGAGATCACGAATTTGGTTCCTACTCAGACTTTTTCAACGATCTAGGTGACAATTCAGGGGGTTTCAGTGGTAAAGTTAATGACAGTGGTGCTACTAAAGAGAATAAGATTGCTGAGGGATCGGAGAATTCAACTAGTTGTGAGCAATATCAACAGGACACTCAGATTTATGGGGGAACCATGGAGGGCAATGTGAGTGGGCAGGATACGTATGACAATCAGAAGTGGGATAGTATGTATCCGGGGTGGAAGTATGATACCAATACTGGGCAGTGGTTCCAAATAGCTAATTATGATGTGACAGTGGGTGCGCAAGAAGATTATAATTTTAGTTCCGGTAGGGAATGTGCAGCAGTTTCTGATGCAAATGCAGAAGTAAGTTATTTACAGAAGAGTTCACAGGCTGTGGTTGGAACCGTGTCTGACTGCAGTACGAATGGAAGTGTATCTTACTGGAACCAGGCTCCACAGGAGAGTAATAATAATGCCTATCCAGCCCATATGGCTTTTGACCCCAATTATCCTGGTTGGTATTATGACACAATTGCTGAAGAATGGCGCACACTTGAAAGCTACACATCATTAGTTGAATCAACGGTAGTTCAAGGTCATGATCACCATAGTCAGAATGGTTTTGCTTTCAGTGGATCATATTCTAAAAATGGTAATAATATGTATAGCAGTACCTATGCCAACTATGGACAAGCTGAAAACTATGTGCCGCAAGGCTATGGTAGTAATGATAGCTACGATAACCAGGGCCTGAATGTATGGCAACCAGACACCGTTGCTAAGTCCAATGCTGTTCAAGATATTGGTGAAAGAACACGAACACTGAATTCCTATGTATCAGATATTTCCATGAGCAACCATGTAGAACAGCATAAATCAGTCAGTTCATTAGGGACAGCTCCATCAAATGAGAAAGGGAGTCATGTTGAGGCTAACGGGTTTACTGGATCACAAGAGTTTGTACCTTGTGGTAACATCAGTCAACATTTTAATCAGGGAAATTTGACCCAAAATGAGCTAATGAACTTTTCAACAGATTATTTTAGCAGTCAGAAGCAATTAAACTGTTCCCAGCAATCTTTTCAGAGAAACCAGCAATATAAGTATTCTTCTGGCATTGGGGGATCATCTGCTGGCCGTCCACCACATGCCTTGGTTACATTTGGCTTCGGTGGAAAATTGATTGTAATGAAAAATGGTAATTCTTTTGGGAGCTCATCTTTTGGAAACCAGGTGAGGCTATTGAATGCTTCCCTCCCTGCTTTTGTAGAGATCCTTTTAACTACTAAAATACCAATAGATGAAACTTTATTTGCACCCCTTCCCTTCACTTTATCTTCTTTATCTACTCTATTTCTCTTTGTGTTGTCTCACATCACTTATAGTTGAGTGATAGTGTTTCCGTGGAGAAAAATGAGAGAAAGAAAAGATAATCCTGAGAAAAGTTTATTGTAGCTTCCTAAACTTTGTATTTCGTAATTGTTAATCATGTTATTTTGTTTTTCTTGTTCGATCCCATCTAAAAGGAACCTTTCGGAGGCTCTGTTTCTGTTCTGAATTTGATGGAGGTTGTCCCTGGAAATGGTGAAAATGCTTCAAGCATTAGAGGGGACACATGCAATTATTTTCATGCCCTTTGCCAACAGTCCTTTCCAGGTCCATTGGTGGGTGGGAATGTTGGAAGTAAAGAGTTAAATAAGTGGATTGATGAGAGGATAGCTAGCTTTGAATTATCTGAGATTGATCATAGAAAAGGTGAAGCATTGCGGTTGCTTCTCTCTTTGCTTAAAATAGCATGTCAGCATTATGGAAAACTTCGATATCCTTTTGGCACTGATGCTTCTGTGAAGGTAATTCACGTACTTCTTCTGTCCTATCTGGACAAAATCCTTCACTATATCTGTAGTTTTCTGGAGCTTCCATGTATTGCTGTAGATATCTATTTAAAGAAGCCAAATTTTAAGCAGGAACAGACCATTGCATTCTATTGTTATAATTGTGAATCACATTAAAAACAAATGATTTTCAGGTGACCTTTCCTAAATTAATTTAATAGGTCGGCTGTAGACTAGCTTACTGCTGAGCTTTTCTTCAGGATGAGGAATTTGAGAATCACTACTGCCTGGATATTCCTAAGGTTAGGGCTAGACGCTCTATAATGACTAATCCTTCCCAACAAAGGCACCATGATGTATTGTGTTTTTTATTCCTTTCATCTTAGATCCATCTTCTATTGTGAATGTTCATTATGCCACTCTGTTTCCTGTCTGAATGATATGAATTATAAGAGAGAGACTAGGCTAGAACAGAGTAAAAGGACTGATTATAAGGCAGAAGGCCTTTAAACTAGAAAGAGTGGAGATCAACACACTTATGTACACCTGAGCTACCTAAAACGTCTCTTGCACATCCATGCTGTGTCTTGTAATCATCTTTTGTTGATCAAGATCGTAAAGAGTGTGGTGATGATGATAGTGGTGGTAATGCTTGTAAATTAATTTTCCTTTCCAAAAATTTTACTCTTTTGGGATTTTTTTATATTTCTTTCTTTTTATTTGATTATATGCACTTAGAGATCCCATATCCTCTGTTACATGTATAATTTCTATATATGTTCCATTTGGGATCTTTTTAGTTTGTTCTTCTATTTGATTACACTCTTAGGAATCCCTAATCCTCAGGTACATATGTAATTTTCTGTAATTGGGTTCTGGTCCAAGCCATGCAGTACTTCTTTGAGGGGTGATCCATGGAGACTAATGACTTGAAATTTGGTATTTTATCTTTTTGTATCTTGATAGGAGAGTGACACTCCAGAATCAGCAATTGCGAAACTTTTTGCATCTGCTAAGAGGAATGACAGTCAATTCAGTGATTATGGTGTTCCTAGCCACTGCTTGCAAAATTTGGCATCTGAAGGACAAATTCGGGTATCCCATCAATTACAGAAAGGTTTCTTTTATTTTGGGATTTCTTTATTGTCTAAACGATTCTGATGTTTTCCTTAGGCAACTGCTTCTGAAGTCCAAAATCTTCTAGTATCTGGCAGAAAAAAAGAGGCTCTGCAATGTGCACAAGAAGGTCAGCTTTGGGGACCGGCCCTTGTTCTTGCCTCACAGCTTGGTGATCAGGTCTTCTATCTGTTATACCCTGTCACCTGATTTATTTAGTTAGTTTATGTTTGAAGAAGACATAGATTCTCTCTCCTCAGCACTCTGCAAAACAATATTGGGGCTACAATGATTACCATTGTAAATTGCAGTTCTATGTTGATACGGTCAGGCAAATGGCACTTCACCACTTGGTAGCAGGATCACCTTTGAGGACACTATGCTTGCTAATTGCAGGGCAACTAGCAGATGTATTTGCTGCTGACACCATTGCTGGCATTGTTATTCCGGGTGTCTTAAATATGACGCCACAGCCTGTACAGGTGATATATTCACGTGTGAAGGGTCATCCTATGTTACTGTATTAGTTAGAGTCATTCTATGTTATCAATCCTTCCTCCTTGAAGGAACGACCTGTAGCAACCAATAATTTCTTAGATTAATTGCAGTTAACTGGGAGAGTTTACAACTGTAGAAGAACATTGTTGATGGCTATACTCTGTCTGCCTTGCTGGCTTTGTAGCTAGAAATCTGTAGTTTCTCCAATTTCTGTTACTAGGATCTTGTGAATGCATATGTGAAATACTGTTGTCAGATTCCAATATCTCCATCTATTTTCACAATTCTTTATTGAATTTCCTGGAAAAATTGCTACATTCTTCTCTTTCAAATTGTTAGAACAATGTAGTCAGTTATGCGCTGGTGTGCTTATCTGTGTTGACTTGTGAACTACAGGTGGGAGCAAATAGCATGCTTGATGATTGGGAAGAGAATTTGGCTGTGATAACTGCTAACAGGACTAAGGATGATGAGCTTGTTATTATTCATCTTGGGGATTGCCTATGGAAAGATAGAAGTGAGGTATATTGATTGTGAATGTCCTGAACTTACCTGCTCTTTTTATAAGCCTATATTTGAAATTTTTACGGGTGTAACCACTCAGATAATTGCCGCGCACATTTGCTACTTAGTTGCTGAAGCCAACTTTGAGTCATATTCAGACAGTGCAAGATTATGCCTTGTTGGAGCAGATCACTTGAAGCATCCTAGGACATATACTAGTCCAGAGGCTATTCAGGTGCTCTTAAGTATTATTTTTTTTCTTTTTAAATGTTTAAAATATTAGTTTTTTGTATGTTGTATTGGTATCTTTTGTGTGCTTGCTTGCAGTTCATGGTTTAAGTGCTTCTGGAATTTATTCATAGTTCTGCTTATAAAAGAAACATCAAGAAGGAAAACAAGATAAGTGTAGATCACCTTGTTCAAGGGTTGTTTGAGGAAATCCTAATGTGCTTTTTGCTAATATGTGGACAGAGAACTGAACTTTATGAATACTCGAAGGTACTTGGTAATTCCCAGTTTATCTTGCTTCCCTTTCAGCCTTATAAGCTCATATATGCTTATATGCTAGCTGAAGTGGGCAAAGTTTCAGATTCGTTGAAGTAAGTAGTGAATAATCTCCATGTTTAATGATTTATCTAACTGTTACATCGGAGTATTGAGCTTTGCAATTTTTTCAGGTACTGTCAAGCAGTATTAAAATCTCTGAAAACTGGTCGAACTGCTGAAGTAGAGACATGGAAACAACTACTATTGTCTCTTGAAGAGAGGATTAGAACTCATCAGCAGGCATCTCTCTCTCTCTCTCTCTCTGTGTGTGTGTGTGTGTGTGTGTGCGTGTGTCTGTGGGTGTGGGTTTACTTTGGGTGATCTGCTGATCACAAATACACTTCTTTTTAGGGTGGCTATGCTACCAATTTGGCTCCTGCAAAGTTGGTAGGTAAATTACTCAACTTTTTTGATAGCACTGCACATCGTGTAGTTGGGGGTCTTCCACCACCTGCACCATCAGGATCACATGCAACTGTGCATGGCAATGAGCATTATGAGCTTGTAATGGCTTCTAGAGTAACAGCTAGTCAATCAACGATGGCAATGTCATCGTTAGTGCCTTCTGCGTCAATGGAACCTATAACTGAATGGGCCGCTGATGGCAATAGAATGTTTGTCCAAAATAGAAGTGTTTCTGAGCCAGACTTCAGTAGAACTCCACGACAGGTGTGAAATTTATCTATACAGTTAAATTGTCCTTTCATATTTATTTCTGATTCATCTCCGTTGTTTACAAAATTTCTGAGGCCTATTTGACTTTGAATAGAATCAGGTTGATTCATCAAAGGATGGGATATCATCCAGTGGACAAGGTGATGCATCAGGTTCAGCTGTGGGATCTCGTTTTGCCAAATTTGGCTTTGGTACCCAGCTTCTTCAGAAGACTGTTGGGCTGGTCTTAGGACCTCGCAGTGATCGTCAGGTCTACCTTTTGTCTGTGATTTTGTTTTAATTTATACTTTCATCACAAACCTACTTGTTTACATCTTTTTACTCTTTCTTTTATGTTCGCTTTCTTTGTTAAAGGCTAAATTGGGAGAGAAGAACAAATTCTATTATGATGAAAAACTTAAGAGATGGGTGGAGGAAGGTGCTGAACCCCCAGCAGAAGAGGCAGCTTTGCCACCTCCCCCTATGAGTGGAGTTTTCCAGAATGGAACGTCTGACTACAATTTGAAATCTGCATTGAAGCATGATTCATCCCCCCCTAATCAGGGTCCTACGTTTCAGAGTCCCTCTCCATCAGAACATATTTCAGGGACCACACCAATTCCTACCACCTCAAATCAGACTCCAACTCCAACTACAACAAATCAATTTTCGGCTCGTGGGCGGATGGGTGTACGAGCAAGGTAGCCTGCAAGCCTTTGTATTTCTTATTTTTGTTCTTTATTACTTCATAAGTAAATGATCAGCTTGATATCTTGGACACTAAAGAGATTAATGGATGTTCAGGTATGTTGACACCTTTAACAAAGGTGGAGGAACCTCTACAAACTTGTTCAAGTCACCTTCGGTACCATCTGTTAAACCTGTTGCTGCAAATCAGAAATTTTTTGTTCCAGCACCTGTACCTTCAGTGGACAATTTAACAGAAGATGTGCAGAGAGAAGCTGCAAGCAAAGAAAATCCTTCAACATCTGCTTTGGGAG